>CM066986.1:45806199-45971199 GCA_033977485.1 Hydrangea macrophylla
GAACATGCAATGGATCTTGCAATGGCCCATGTTGATTCTCATCATTGGGTGAACTCAAACCTACCTGAGTTGCGTTGCAGCTGGAAGACAGGTCCGTCAAATAACCTAGAGGAATACTGGAGGACGTTCTAGTGCAAATAGACTCTTTTGTCTTCCCGGTTGATTTTGTAATTTTGGACACTGAACCTGTGTCCAATCCATGTGCACAAATCCCGACGATTTTTGGACATCCATTCCTCAACACCATAGATGCCACAATTAAAATAAGAAGTGGTATTATGACCATCGTATTCAAGAATATGACTTTGAATGTCAAAATTTTCTTAAATCCCCAACCCGAAGAATACGATGACGAAGAGGAAGTCAACTATGTTGACACGGTCATCGAAGATGAGGTAGATCTTGTTGATTATAAAGATCCTTTGGAGGCAGTTGTGTCTCAATTCGACACTGTCTATCAACCTAAAGATTCTACTCCATTGGATTCTGCTTTAAATCACACTTGCCTCATGATGGATACGCGAGAGGAGGATAGAACTGAATGCATGTGGGTAACACCATATGAACCCCTAGCTCCGAAAACAAAATTAGTGATGCCCTCCAATTTTCAATTTCTCGATCTGGAATTGAAGGAGCTTCTTAAAGAGCTCAAATATGCTTTCTTGGGAATTGAGAAAACTTATCCTGTTATAATTTCGTCCACTCTCAGTCTGGAACAAGAGGGCAAATTAATCCAAATGCTAAAACAACATAAGGGAGCATTAGGATGGACCATTGCTGATCTCAAAGGTATAAGTCCGTCCGTTTGCACTCATAAAATATATTTGGAAGAAGACGCTAAACCTTCGTGACAAATGCAAAGGCGTCTGAATCCTAACATGCAAGAAGTAGTTAAAAAGGAAGTATTAAAACTACTCGATGTTGGGATTATATATCCTATTTCTGACAGCCCCTGGGTCAGTCTAACCCAGGTGGTGTCCAAAAAAGTAGGCATAACGGTTATTCCTAATAAAGATGGCGAATTAGTACCAATGCGCGTCCCCACCGGATGGCGAATGTGTATTGATTATCAAAAACTGAATACCGTGACCCGAAAGGACCACTTTCCATTACCATTCATGGATCAAATGCTAGAATGAGTGGTGGGTCATAAGTACTATTGCTTTTTGGATGGATACAGCGGTTATAATCAGATAGAAATTGCTCCTGAAGATCAGGAGAAAACAACTTTCACATATCCGTTCGGTACTTTCGCCTACAGACGTATGCCTTTCGGGTTATGCAATGCACCTGCTATGTTTCAGCGGTGCATGTTAAGTATCTTTAGCGATATGGTCGAACAAATATTTGAGGTCTTTATGGATGACTTTTTAGTGTTCGGCTATAGCTTTGAAAATTGCTTAGATAATCTGGAACGTGTGTTAGCACAATGCGAGGACAAACACCTAGTAATAAACTGGGAAAAATGTCACTTCATGGTGACCAAGGGAATTGTCCTCGGCCACATTATTTCTGATAAGGGTATCCAAGTCCATAAAGCAAAAATCGATATAATTTCAAACTTACATGTCCCTCGTACAGTCAGAGACATCCGATCTTTTCTGGGACATGCGGGATTCTATCATCGCTTTATCAAAAATTTTAGTGCGATCTCCTGACCACTGTGTCAACTGTTGGCTAAAGACATGCCATTTGAATGGTCGGAAAACTGTCAAACATCTTTTGACGCACTAAAAGAACACCTTACCTCCGCACCAATAATACAGGCACCCGACTAGAGTTTGCCTTTTGAGTTAATGTGCGATGCTAGTAACTATGCCATTGGCGCAGTTCTAGGACAGAGGAAGGATAATAAGCCTTACATGATCTACTATGCTAGTCGAACACTTAACGAAGCTCAAATGAATTATACAACTACCGAAAAAGAACTACTGGCAATAGTCTTCGCTCTAGATAAGTTCAGGTCATATCTAATAGGGTCCCCAATTGTCTGTTTTACAGACCACTCGGCCTTGAAGTACATGTTATCTAAGAAAGATGCGAAACAAAGGCTTATCCGTTGGATACTCTTACTCCAAGAATTTGATATCACAATCAAGGACAAAAAAGGAGTAGAGAATGTGGTCGCTGACCATTTATCTCGATTAACATTTGTGGATAACACTGAACCCACACCGATAAAGGATGAATTCCCAGATGAGCAATTGATGGCTATTTCCAGTTTGCCTTGGTATGAGGATATAGTGAACTATCTAGTTACGGGAGAGACCCCTAGTCATTGGTCAAATCAGGACAAGAAACGATTTCTCTTGTTTGCATGTCATTTCTTTTCAATGACCCTTATTTATTCAAGTATTGTGGTGATCAAGTCATCAGGCGTTGCGTTCCGAATGAGGATATAACAGTCATTTTAGCATCTTGCCACTCTAAAGCTTGCGGAGGCCAATTTGCTTTGCAAAAGACGGCATAAAAAGTTCTACACAGTGGTTTCTACTAGCCCACCGTGTTTAAAGATGCTTATGCTTTTTGCAAAATGTGCCAACGCTGTCAAAAGCTTGGTACAATTTCAAAACATAACTCTATGCCCTTAACTCCCATTATTATAATTGAAATATTCGATTGTTGGGGCATAGACTTTATGGGCCCTTTTCCGCAATCTAATAACTGTGAATATATACTCCGAGCTGTGGAATATATATCAAAATGGGTAGAAGCGATACCGACAAGACGCAATGATCACAAAACAGTAATGTCCTTTCTTAAGGAACACATTCTGTCGCGTTTCGGAACCCCAAAAGCTCTAATAAGTGACCAAAGAAAACACTTTTGCAATAGGCCTTTGGAGTCACTAATCAAGAAATATGGGGTCAATCACAAGATCGCTCTAGCCTACCACCCGCAAACGAATGGGCAAGCAGAGTTGGCTAATCGAGAAATTAAGCACATTCTAAAAAAAAATAGTTAGTTTCAACAGAAAGGACTGGGCATACAAACTGACCGATGCTCTATGGACATACCGTACTGCCTACAAGACAAATCTGGGAATGTCCCCATTCAGGCTAGTATACAAAAAAGCATGTCTCCTGCCTGTCGAAATCGAGCATAGAGCATACTGGGCGACCCATTCATTGAACTTTGACATTAAAGAAGGAGGTCATCTTCAAAAACTCTAGTTGGCTAAACTGGAAGAAATATGTCGAGATGCCTACGACAATGCTAGATTACATAAGGAAAGGTTGAAGGCATGCCACGATAGGACGATTGTTAGAAAATCATTTGATCTAGGGCAAAAAGTTTTGTTATATGATTCTCGCCTTCACCTATTCCTATGAAAACTCCAATTTAGGTGGACGGGACCCTTTATAGTCAAATCTATCTTTCCACACGGGGCTGTCGAGTTATTTAATCCTAAGAATGAAGAAAGTTTCAAGGTTAATGGCCAGAGGTTAAAACCGTTCTTAGAGAATTTCCAACCAGAGGTCGAGCACATCCAACTGGATGAGCCCGATTATTCATCAACTTAAAATGCTCAAGTGCGTCTTCACCATCATTTTGTTTTGATTTATTTCTTTTGTCTATCTATTTTTAGAATGTGACCTCAATTTTAATCTGCTATTCCATTTTATCTATCTCCTGTAGGCTGTTCAATATGAGAGATGATGATGTCCACTCAATTGGGTCATGGGCAGATTCAGAATATCATAACCCCCCTTGAACTGCAGATGAAATAGCATTCTGTTTTGCTCCTTATCAAGGGCCAGGGGCGGAAGATGTCGTTGACTTGACCCAAGGATACATCCCATACAACCCTGCTCTCCTCCAGATCAATCCTTTTGAGCACATGGAATTCCCTGAAGAGGAGGGAGAACCAGAGGGGTATGTTGTTTGGGAAGTCGATGATGCTTTGATGGAATAGTGGGATAACGATTCAATGTGGGAACCGTGGGAAGAAGAAGATTTATAGGATGTGGTGCCAGAACGCCATAATGTTGTATTCATTTATGTTAATGACTTCCTTGTCATCGAAGTGGTTCCCTACATTTATGTGCACTTGAGTTATTTGTTGTTCCGGCTTCAATGCCCTCTACCTGCTAGTGCACATGGTGATATCATGCCAATAGTGAGGTTATTTCTTGGTCATATTTCCTATTTTGTTTATTTCTTTAGTTCTTTCGTTTGCTTTATTCAATTTCTTTCTTTCTTGTTGTTCTCTTTTGGTTTCCTTTGTCAGGATTGTTACTATGAATCAATTATTACCGCCATTGTTCCTTCCACATCAATTGTTCCATGGATTGGGACCGTACATAAGGCCCCCAAGTACTCCTCCATAAGAGGAAAGTCCATTGCAAACTTACACTCTGTTATCACTGTCTCCATTCATATCACCTCCTGAACATGCGATCAATTCCTTGGATAGTTCAGACTTGCTCGATGATGCCCTGGCTGCTTTCCGACTATTCTGGAAAAGGGAATCACCATGTTTGTACCCCACATTCGAAGCTCTAGCGGTGAAAGAAGTTGTGGAAGAAGATATTTTCATGCTTGAAGAGTAGTGCTTCACTTCAATTGTATTTTATCATTTCATCTTTCTTTCATCAATTGAAGTGTATTCCTACACAAA
The DNA here is from genome assembly GCA_033977485.1 of Hydrangea macrophylla. Lineage (NCBI taxonomy): Eukaryota > Viridiplantae > Streptophyta > Magnoliopsida > Cornales > Hydrangeaceae > Hydrangea > Hydrangea macrophylla. Next base: position 45,810,821 of record CM066986.1, read on the forward strand.
GTTTTATTAGTTTCAGTTTCTTTTAGTTTTTCTTTATCAATAAGGTTTTAAATACCATGTTGGGGGCAATAATGTTGCAAATGGATGCTACTACAATGTTTTATTTATGTAAATTTGCAACTTTCTATTTATCAAGATAATTTCTAGCCTACATGACCTGTCTTTGAACTGTTTTATCATTTTGCATGTATGTCCAGACCAATGTGGGTTAGTTGGGGGTGTATAATTTTTTTAATTCAATGATATGGTAGAATTTCCAAGTTCGATCGATCGAACGCATCTCGATCGATCGAAGTTATCAGAACCTTGAGCGCTTCAACAGGACTCAATAGATCGAAAGTTTGATCGATCAAACTTTCTCGATCGATCGAGACTTGTATTTAAACGAGGCATCTGCTATACACTTCCTCAGTTTCTCATTCTCTCTCTCATGCTCAAGCGATTAGAGACAGAGGAGGATCTCAAAAATTTTGAACCCCCATGCACAACCACATCACTTGAGGAGAGCCTGACCCCTTGGATCATCCTCATCAACCTCCTCATCTCCCCCGTCACGTATATCTCGAGGTAAGGTTTCAATACACCCCTTTGTGTCTTTCTTTTCATTAGAATTGTATTGGGGGTGCCCCCCATTGGTTTTAAATCTTATTTGTTATGTTTTTCTTAATTTTTTATGTTCGTGGGCTATTCCCGTTCTCTATCGTTGTCGTTGCACCTTCGTTGTGTTCGATCGATCGAACTTGGTTCGAGCGATCGAGCTCAGCCACATTTTAATCGATCGAACTGGGTTTGAGCGATCCAACCCAGCATCTTTTTGATCGATCGAACGCAGCTCAAGTGATCGAACATAAGACTTTTTCAATTGATCGAACATACTTTGATCGATTGAAGGGCAGCAGTTTCTTTATCTTTTTTGTTTTTTCCTGTTTTCCTGTATTTACTATCTGTTTCTTCCATTTCAAAGCTTTCACGATGAATCCTATCACCGGATACCACAAGTCCAAGCCACTTGACCTCACTATACCCGACCCCATACCAGATCACGGGCTTAGAAATGAGGAGGAGAGGGTTTGGTTTACGAGATACTTCCAGTCTAGGAAGGTTATGCTGGAGTGGCCACTGGAGTCTATATGGCTCTCAGCCCCATGGTTTCTAGGACAGATCAGAGACCAGCCATCGTGGTACGATATGTTGATCCAGACAAAGAGGATCAACATCCACTGGGTTCACGAGGCCTTCTCCTCTATGATCAAGGATCCCGTGGCTCCATTCTCATATATAGATCATTCTTCTACGGGCACGAGATCCTATTCAGCCCTGCCACCATTTCAGCTGCTCTGGGGGTACCCGAGGTACCAGATTATTTCTATCCTCGCCTACCAGGAGCCCCAGAAATGCCTCCTACTACCATTATTTGTGAGCTTACAAGCAGCGTCGTTCAGCTCTGGAATGGCATTTCTCTTATCGAGGATAAGCTTCTCACAGAGAACTATCACCTCCTCCATCTGACGCTGGTGAATTACATTTTCATGACATCTTATCATGAGATGTTCGCCACGTGGTATGCCCGTGCCTTGTATGTCATTGGGACAGGATAGCGAGTCTGTCTGTCTCGCCTATATATTGACTTCCTGGTTCAGCCTACATGGTACATCATTGCCAAGCACCATCTGAAGGGCGCTTGGCCTATACATCGGGTCATTGAGCAGGCTGGACTAGTTCCATTGGCCACAGATTCGATCATTCAGGCTTCTAGTCGATTTGGCGAGATGGTGGCCCGCCATTTTGATGCTCAGAAGAAGAGAAAAGCGAAGGTTAAGGCGAAGATTAGAGCGAAGAGGAAGAGGGGAGGAGGCACTGATACGGAGGGTGCAGCTTCTGGGATACCCACAGAGGCTGAGGAGCTTGATACTGATGACGAGGTTGATCCTCGTATTGAGGTTGCACAGTTTGAGCTGAGACAGCGGTCTCAGGCTCCTGCCCAGGGAGAGTCTTCGTCATCTGCGCCTCTCCCTACTGTTCATTAGTTGTTATTAGAGGAGAGAGAGCCCGGATCAGACTCAAGGGCAAGATGGATCGCACGACGACTCTTCTTGAGGCTATACTTATTCAGATAGGAGTTGACCAGTCTTTGCATACACCTCTACCACCCACTACTGGTCCTTCATCCTCAACTCCTTAGGTTGATCGGTCTGCTCCATCTACATCAGCCGCTCCATATATTCCTGTTCCTACTCCTTCTGTACCATCTACTGATCCTTCTGCTCCATCATCATCGGCGACACCGCCTGCTTTTGAGACACCACTTCCACTACCTCCAGTCGTGACAGATCCATTATTATCTACACCAGCTGCTTCGACTGCGAGTGACCCAGCGATAGCTACTACTGTTGTTGAGGGTGGAGATGGGGATGCTCCGGATTTGGTTATTGAGATCTTATCGGACGTCGCCGATGATGTATAGATTTGATAGATCAGTGTTTTTGGTTGTTGGGTTGTTTTGGGTTGTTTTTGGTTGTTGGATTGTTATGGATTTTATAATCACTGTCCTGTATTCCATTGTATTATTATTCCAGTGATTAGTTCTGTTTATGTTTGGATCTCATGCTTTATCTTTTCATATTCTATTTGATCCTGCCTGTTTGGAGTTTGCATGTTTTTTTTTCCAGGTTGTTATGCTTGCAGTTATTACTATGCTTTGACAGGTGACATCTCTCTATCTATATTTGAAAATTATCTTCTGAGGACATCACAATTTTTAGTTGGGGGTGGGATGTAGATAGATAGTCACCTGCACATGTCTATACTTAGCAATCTGAATAAATTTATTGTACATGTCATACAATCTCAGTTGAACATATTTTAAATTAAAATATAATTGGATATTTTTTGTGTAATTATAAACTTTATTGGTAGAATGATTTGCAATACTCACTCCTATTTAGCTGTTATCAAGCAATGACACAACCATTTTATTCTCATCTTTTTATGAATTAAATTCATGTGCTTTTCTAATTCGCTAGGACGATTGCATGTGTTAACCATTCTTGTATCCAAACTCCTTATGCACATGTTAATAGCTATGCAGAAAACTTAAATAAGAGTTAATATGCCTTTTGTACTTTAAAGAATAAATAGTGGAAACTAGTTACCCTTAGTGAGCTTTTGAATCCAATCTTCAGTTCTGAGGGAGTTATCACATTAAATTCGAATCATTTTCTTGAAAATACATATTAAATTCATTGAATAGTCTCTAATTCTTTATTTTGGCTGCTCGGTAGAGGAGAACATTCAGGATTTACCAACAAAACTCAACGAACATGGAAGTGCTAAAACTAAGAAGTTGAGAAAATGATTTAAGCTATCGTATTTTCTCCTTACCTTTCATATACCTATATCAACATTCCAGAATATGCATTGTTCTCAACCCCACACCTAGTAAATACTGCCAAATCTATTATGAAATCTAAAATCCCTAATCTTATACTTTGACCTCAATACACCCCATTGCGCATCCAATGTGATTGAATTATTGAAGTATGTTATGAGGAGGGAGTAGTTGTGGGAGGGGCTGCATAAAAAATAATAATAATAATGTGAAAGAAGGAGTTCAAGTTTTGTTAAAAACAAAAAAAACAAAAAATCTATGAGAATAGAGGATGGTTGGAATAAAGTAAAGAAGAAATTACTACACTCAATCAAATGCTAAAGATGTGCGATTTCTTACCCCTCTCATTTCTTCCTTAATATATAAAACCGGAAAGTCAAAGCCTTAATGATTCTTAACAACTTAGTTTAAAACACGAATATGTAAAATTGAGTTATCCACGGTATTTTGCTCATCTAATTAGTAGTATTCCTTTCATGAGACTATACACTCTAAATGTTCGTCCTTTATTGAGTCAAGCGTGACAGCATTAGTAACCAAAACATTACTCATATCAAAGCTTTCACACCATGAGCGATCATTATTAAACAAGTTTCTAAGAGATGTTCATTTTTGAGTGTAAACCCATGTGAGAATTGAGTTGAAACTACCAGTTCTGGGAGTATAATAGTCTAAACAACTCTAAATAAAGTTTGATGTATAGCTGTTAATTTCACACACGCACGGATACATGGATGTGATGCATATGTTATTCTTTCTTGGTGACATGAGGAACATGTGTATTTCTTTCATGATTTGAATGAGGATGATATGGTTTGTAGAGCTAAATTAATAGTTGAATAGAAGAGAGTGTTTACAAGTTATTCTATATCTTTTTGATCTTAAAATCAGAGAATTTTGTGGGTATATTCACTGCAAACCCTCACGAGACAACACTCGTCCACTAGGGGGAACCTAGTGGTTTAACGGCTTGTTGCGTTTGCTAAATGGAACCACGATTCCTGCGAAAGTGAGTTAGGTAGTTTCTTTTTATTTAGATTAGTTTGCTTTAGTTTTAATTTGTTTTATTTTAATCATTGTAGTATGAGTTAGCTTGTTTTATTTTTGCTTTATTGCTAGGGACTAGCAAATCGCTAGTTGGGGGTTGTGACAAGCGGGGGTATTTGTAAAATACAACCGCGCTAAAAGAAGAAGATACACTAAATTAGTTTACAATTCCCCTATTTATCTGCAATTTGAACTACAATGCCCATTTTTATACAATATGATTAATCTATGATAAGTGGTATTGTTTTAGTGGTTATGTGTGCAAATTACTGTTGCTGTGTGAAGAATTGAATAAGCAAGATAAAAGGAAGTGATTGGGTTCAATGAAGACAAGTCAAAAATGAAAAGAGAGTTTCGAGCGATCAAAGAAGGTTCGATCGATCGAAAGAAGTTCAAGCGTTCGAAGATCCCAGAAGTTCAATCGATCGAGAGATGTTCGATCGATCGAACATGGCTTTTATCAGAACCTATGCGCACGCAGCGGGGACATTTTTTTAATCCTAGCCTTAGGCTTTTCTATATATATATCAGTTGTATTCACGTTGAAAAGGATGCCTACTTTGAGTTTTTATCAGTTTATAGAGGGAATTAGAGAGTTTATATTGTTTTTGTAGGTTTCAAGGTATCACATTGTTTGTTCTTGGATTTTCAAGTACTTTGATCTTAATACATCATCTCAGGTTTTGTTATTTCAGTTTATTTATAATCTGTTTATTGTTTCTGGTAGTATTAGTAAAGTTAATTATAATCTTGCATGCTAAACAGTGTTACACTTATAGTTTTCATAGTTTTTATGTTAAAATCGCAACCAAACGCATCTCTAATGGATTTTTATGTTAAAAACAAGTTTAAGATACTCTAGACCATGTTTGAGTAGTCCCCAGGTTGGGAAATCGCAATGAAACTGTGATTTCAAGCCTCTGCCATGCAGCAGAATAATTCCTGTATTCGATCGATCGAAGTTATTTCGATCGATCGGAGCAGAGACACTGTCGATCGATCGAAGACATTTCGATCGATCGAGAGATGAAGATGTTCGATCGATCGAAAGCGCACTGATCAATCGAAACCTCTGATTCTTGAGAACATTCAATACAGTATTCCTAGACTTTCTGTTTTACAGATTTGTTATCAAACTATCCCTAAATGCTCAGTTTGTCGAAACAGTCTCTAAACTTAAAGCCTTGAAGCATTTTTCTTCAATATCTTTTGCAAACCACTCTCAATGCTAACACCATTGTAGGTGCAAGTCTTAACTATTGATTTAAACCACTTTCATGTATTTTGAATTTAATTTGGATGATATAGTCCCGGTCATGAAAGGGCTATGGATTCTCTATCTGTAGGAAAATACGGAATATTGTTGAAGATGTACTCCAATGAGCTTTAATGTAATTGCATGGTAGATGGCTAGGTCACTGTGGATTTACGTGATCCCAACACTTCTCTTTTATTAAGAAAAGCAGTTTTAAAATATTGCTCTAGTTAATTAGTTAGTTATTAGTTTAAAGTAATTTAGTTGTTTTTAATTTTAATAGTTGTTAATTGTAGAACTTTGTGTTCTACAGTTTCCTTAAGCATTAAATTTTTTTTTTTTTTTTTTTTTTGGTAATCGGGGGTGTCCGAGCCAGCTTGCGCGCACCTCGACTAATCCCCCGAGGCCTGGAGGCGCCGGGTGAATACTCCAGTGGCCACGCCCCCCATGACTCGAACACTAAACCTCTTGGGTAGTACACCCAAGAAACTTACCACTCGGCCACAAAAAAAAAAAAAAAAAAAAAAAAAAATTCTTTTTCTTTTTAGAGTTTAAGCTAGGTAATTAATTTCCAAAACCTTCCCTGTGGGATCGACTTGAACTTCCAGTACTATATTACTTGCACGATTACCTACACTTGGGTATAGCACACAAGCACACACAGAAAAATTCTTGTGTCAGTACTTTACCACAATCGAAGGCTTCTTATCGGATGGAACGAACGGAGATGCAAGAGCTAAAGAAGCAATTGCAAGAATTGGAAGTCTCAAGTTTGTTCGACCCAGCACATCGTCTTGGGGTGTGCCAGTGCTATTTGTTAAGAAGAAGGAAAGAACTCAACGACTCTATATCAACTATAGGGAGCTCAATAAGGTCATGATTAAGAATAAGTACCCACTCCCTAGAATCAATGATCTATTTGATCAGTTACAAGGGAGACGACTTTCTCCAAGATTGATCTACGTTCGAGATATCACCAACTATTGGGTCGACTCGAGGATATTACAAAGACTGCTTTCAAAATGAGGTATGGGTACTATGAATTCTTGGTTATGTCGTTTGGATTAACTAATGCTCTAGCGGTATTTATGGACTTAATAAACAGAGTATTTAGACCCTACTTAGACTAGTTTATTATTGTGTTCATATATGATATTCTAATCTACTCAAAGACCGACGAAGAATATGAGGAATATGTAAGGATCGCAATATAGACCCTCTGAGATAACCAATGATAACCAATACTTGACAAAGCTGAACCCTCGCAGCCTGCTGCAAGTCTTGACCCCAACGCCGGATTTTCAGGCGCCTTGTCCCCTCTGCAAAGCCACATGAATGCCCTTGAACATGCCAACAAACGTGTACCACAAGCCCACATTATTACCACTACAGTAGCTAACCAAAGTTTACCTTCACATACTGTGGTAAATAGTGCAAACCCGAGTCTTACCTTACCTATTCCTGTCCATTCGGTGGCTACAACTAATTCAGGAGGTGCTAATAACCCTCCAAACCCAAGTTGGGCATCACTTGTGAAAGGTAATCCAGCACCAAATTTTAAACTTGATTTTATTCGGCCTAAGTTGGGAGAAGATGGGAAGGTGGTTATGTTACCCAGTGATTTACCAGCCGTTGGATGTGCTCAATGGGACAACACTCTTGTGGGGTCTTTCATAGGTAAGAAACTCCCATACACCTTAGTCAAAAATGCAACTGAGAAATTTTGGAATAACAAGGGGTTGTATGATATGTTAGCCACTGAATCAGGCTACTTTTTCTTCAAATTTAACACCAGTGGTGATTGTGACAATGTCCTGGAAGGGGGGCCATGGCATATTGCAGGACAACCTATCTTACTCAAGAAATGGCATCCAGGGCTTGTGTTAGATAAGGAAGTCCCATCTTCTGTGCCTATTTGGGTACATTTTTTTAATGTCCCAATGGAGTTTTGGACCCAAGAAGGACTTAGCCATATTGCAAGTGTTATTGGGAAACCGTTGCATGTGGATCTAATGACAGCAACTTGTAGGAGGATTTCATATGCAAGAATCTGCATTGAGGTAAGTGCTGAGTTTGAACTTCCTTACAATTTTGATATTCAGGTTGAGGGCATTGATTCGAATAAAATCACTATTGATGTGGAGTATCAATGGACCCCTTTAAGGTGTGCTAAATGCAAAAGGTTCGGGCATGATTGCTCAAGGATCCAGAGAGCTCAGAAGGTGCAAAACCACAAGGTCCCAGGCCCTAGCCCAACTACCACCACAGTGGAAGATCCTTGGATGGTCAAGGGGAAAGGTAAGCAGGTATATGAAGAGAAATCTGGGAGGTTAAGTATGAAGGGTAATGTGGAGATAGAACCTAAAAGAACTGATGAGGTTTTGAAGCTTTTCACTTCTGCTTTAAGTTTAGTTACCCCTAGTACTTCCCAAGTGAAAATGGTAGAACCAACTTTGCCAAATGCCACAGATATTCCTATAAACAACAAATTTTCAGCTTTGGCAGAGACTCAAGGAGGTGATGAGAAGTTAAATGAAACAACCATGTGTACCCCCTCTGAGGAGACAGAAGTTCCTAATGTAAATTCTCTCCAGATTACAAATGAATTGTCTACTGAACCTACTTTGCTAACTGATAAAGTTGCTATTGGACTGCAAACAAGAGGGGAGGGTAGTAAATGCATTTCAACTAACTCAACTGAACCTGTAATTACTCACTCTTGTAGCTCAGATGCATCTTCCTCTGAAGGTCAGGTTATTTCTCCCTTTCAATCTCTTTTAAGAGGTAAATATAATAGTAATCAAAGCACGAGGAACAACCTAAATCGTTCCTCGAGGAAAAAGAAACAATCCCCAAGACGTATTTAGTGATTATAAGCTGCTGGAATATCAGAGGTCTTAATTTGACCTCAAAGCAATCTGAAGTTGCAAAGTTTATTCATGATAACAACATTGATGTTTTAAGTCTGGTTGAAACTAAAGTGAAATTAGTTAATGAAGATCTTATTAAAAAGAAAGTTTTCAAACATTGGGACTGTTTTACTAATAGTAGCCCTGACTCTGTTGGTCGGATCTGGGTTGGATGGAATGCTGCTAAAATTAACTTGAAAATTATTAAAACTACTCCCCAGGTTATTCATGTTAGTATTGAGAACGATGACAAATCTACTTATTTAGAAGCCTCTTTTGTCTATGGTTTTAACACTGCCCAACCTAGGAGGGAGCTGTGGTCAGTGTTAAGATCCATTCATGCTAGCACTTCGACCATAATTTATATAACCTTGGGAGAATTTAATGTCACTTTGTGTCCAGAAGAAATTTCTGACTACAACCATGGCTGGGACAATGAAATGTATGAATTCCAAGAAGTCACTAATGATTGTTGTTTAAGTGATCTTAGATCTGTTGGGGAGTTTTTCACTTGGTGTAACAGAAGGTACGGAAGATCAGACTTTACCCAAAGGAAGCTTGACAGAGCTTTGGTTAACCAAACATGGCTTGATTCTTTTACAGATTCTTTCGCTTATTTCCAAGCCCCAGGTATCTCTGATCACTCTCCTATTATTGTTCATGTTGATAAGAACCAAAGAAGAAAAGGTAGGGCTTTCAAGTTTTATAACTACTGGACTAAACTGGATAATTACTCTGATATTGTTAAAAATGCTTGGAACCATCCAGTAGTAGGATCAGCACAATATCAAGTTTGCCACAAACTTAGAAATCTCAAACAAGATCTGAAAGAATTTAGTAAATATTCCTTAGGACATGAAAGGATTAAAGCTGACAAGTCTAGAGAGGATTTAAAAATTGTTCAGTCCTCTTTATTAGTAGACCCTAATAATTCTCATCTCATTGAACAACAAAATCTTTGTCTAAAAGCATACTTGGAAGCTATTTGGATTGAAGAGGAGATTCTTAGACAAAAATCCAGATTACAATGGTTAGATGTTGGTGATAAAAACTCAAGATGGCGAATGATTTGATTAATGAACTCCAATTTTCCAAAGGATGTCTTCCGTTAAAGTATTTAGGTGTTCCTCTGATTACCACTAAGTTGAAGAAACCTCACTGTGAAGAGTTAATTTCTAAAATTTGCTCTCGTATTAATTCTTGGAAGTCTAAATTTCTTTCTTTTGCTGGTAGAACTCAACTCATCCATTCTGTCTTATCTGGGATTCAATTGTATTGGTCTGGCATGTTTATTTTACCTAAAAGTGTTCTTAAACATGTTGAACAATGCCTTAGTAGATTCCTCTGGAGTGGAGTAACTGACAAAGCCTATGGTGCCAAAATTGCGTGGGCAAATGTTTGTAAACCCAAAAAAGAGGGTGGTCTAGGAATTAAGGATATTTTCCTCACTAATACTGTGCTAAATCTTAAACATCTTGGGAGCCTTCTGGATCCTGCAAATAACTCTTTATGGAAACAATGGGTTTATATGTACATGCTCAAAACCAAAAGCATTTGGGAGGTGAAAGCCCCGGGACAATGCTCTTGGTATTGGAGAAAGCTTTTAAAACTGAGGAATATAGCAAGGCCTTTAATTAAACATAGAATTGGTAATGGGCTACATACCTCCCTATGGCATGACAACTGGCTCCCCTGTGGGCCTTTATTTGAGAAGTACACTGCTAGAATTGCCTATGATGCTGCTATAGCTCCTAATGCTAAAGTAGCAACTATTGTGTCTCATCTTGATTGGAGTTGGCCAGCTACAATTTCCGTTGGCCTCAATGAAGTTCGGGCTTCCTTATCCACTTTTTATAAACCTACTGCTAGTAAAGATACTATTGTTTGGACTACCTCCCCTAATGGCAAGTTTAACTTCTCCCATGTCTGGAACCACCTCAGGCCAACAGCAACACCTGATGTGCCCTGGTACATTTTTGTCTGGTACTCAGGATGAACCCCTAGACAGAATTTTATGTTATGGCTTGCCATTCAAAGAAGGCTAGCCACTCAGGATAGAATTTGTGGTTATACTCCTGGCCCGTTAGCCTGTGCTCTTTGTCTTAGACATATGGACTCCCATGATCATCTTTTCTTTGAATGTAATTATTCTAATTTTATTTGGCAGGAACTGATGATGAGGTGTAACTTGGTTTGGAATGGCACAAGTTGGGATAGCACTGTTACTTGGATGATCCAGCATTGGAAGGGGAAGACCCCTCAACATATGTACCCAGAATTTGTTTGGGAGTTACCATCTATGGTATTTGGAGAGAGAGGAATAAAAGAACTTTTCAGAATTCTTCTACTCCTAAAGAGCTTTTACTTAAGTTGTTTGTCTCACAAATCAATGCTCACATCAGGATCAAATGGAAGAGGAATAACCAACTTGAAGCCTTACTTAGAAATTGGGATTAATTGGGATTGATTGTTTGGGATTGAGGATCTGTTTTCTTGTTTTCTTGTTTCTCCCTTTAACTTGGTGCATTTGCTAAGTTAGTTTTTTCTTTTGTTTTGTATTTGCTGGCCATGTGAGGCATTTTTGTGGTTGTTTGCCACTTGTCCTTATGCTCTGAGCTTATCGTTTATCCTGGGGTATGCCCCTTGTACTTTTGTACATGTCTTTTTTGGATTCTATTTACCGTTTTCCGAAAAAAAAAAATCAAAGAAAGAAGGAATTTTAAACGAATCATTGTACTTGAAAAACCTGATGGTACCTTTACTGCCACATCTGATGAGGCAAAAGGGGAGGCTATTAGATATTTTAACAACCTTTTAGGGACCCCCTCTAATACTAATTATCCTGGCAAAGACAGTATAAGGAATTTTGTTCATAAAAGAATTCATGATGACTTGCATGCTGATCTGGATAGGATCCCTTCTGAAAATGAAATTAAAAAGGCTTTCTTTAGCCTACATAGTAATAAAGCTCCAGGCCCAGATGGATACAATGCTTTCTTTTTTAAAGATTTGATACGAACTCTGCTCACGAAGTGAAGGAACCCGTATGAAATTTATTCCCAGATCGTTTCTCTAAGATAGGAATGGAAGGTATGTGATGACGCCACAAACAGTTGTGGAAGACTGCTTGATAAGTCGGAGTTAGAACGCCACAGATGGAAATCTGATAAGTTCAAAGAGTTCTAAAAGAACCAAAGAGGTTTACTCTCACTCAAAATGATTTCATTCAGAACTACTTTGTTTATGATGGATACATCCTCTTTTATAACTGAATTACAAAGACAACTACAATAATAACAAGCAGTTACAATAAAGCAAGTAGTTGGAAGCTAAAAATAATGACAGGTAGTTGGCAGTTGGCAAGTAGCATCTTCAAATCATCTTCCAAATGCCAAAAACGTCCATTACACCTAATCAGCTCCTTCTATGGCCTGGATAACATTAGTCAACCCCTTATCATTATGTGGTCCCATCTTGGCCTTCACTACTTTGGAGTTAGCCCAAACTTCGTGGATTAGCCCATTAACTGCTTCTTTGAACCGTTTAGCCCTTGCCCTTGTAATTGGTCCAACTGGGACTTGTAATGGATCCTTTGGTGCTCCTTGATTCCCATCATTCCCTCCCTCTTGGAAAGGATTTGTCCTCAAATCATCACCTACATCAAAAGGACTTAAATCAGTGACATTGAATGTAGCACTAACATTGTACTCACCTGGCAAATCCAACTTGTATGCATTGTCATTGATACGCTCCAGAACTTGAAAAGGGCCATCGCCCCTCGGAAGTAGCTTAGAACGCCTTTGCGCTGGGAATCTTTCTTTCCTTAGGTGCAACCAAACCCAATCTCCAGGTTCAAAAATCAGTTGTCGGCGCCCTTTATTTGCCTGTTTTTCATATTGCTCTGTCCTCCTCTCGATGTTGAGCTTTGCTTTCTCATGTACCTGCTTAACAAATTCAGCCTTTTTCTTTCCATCCAAGTTAACACATTCAGATAAAGGTAATGGAGTTAAATCCAATGGAGTTAAAGGATTAAAACCATAAACAATTTCATATGGTGAAAACTTAGTAGCAGAATGAACAGAACGATTATAAGCAAACTCAACATGCGGTAAACATTCTTCCCAAGTTTTGATGTTCTTTTGAATAATGGCCCTCAACAAAGTAGACAAAGACCTGTTTACTACTTCAGTTTGACCATCAGTTTGTGGATGACAAGTAGTAGAGAACAATAACTTAGTTCCTAACTTACACCACAAGGTCTTCCAAAAGTAACTTAAGAACTTAGCATCTCTATCTGAAACTATGGTCCGAGGCATTCCATGCAATCTCACAATCTCTCTAAAGAACAAGTCAGCAACATGTGAAGCATCATCAGTTTTGTGACATGGAATAAAATGTGCCATTTTAGAAAATCGATCCACAACCACAAAAACTGAATCTCTACCTCGTTTTGACCTAGGTAAACCTAACACAAAGTCCATCGAGATATCAATCCAAGGTGCATTAGGAACGGGCAGTGGTGTGTATAAACCATGGGGTTGCACTCGGGATTTTGCTTGCCTACACGTGACACACCTATCACAAATTCTCTCAACATCCCTTTTCATATGTGGCCAATAGAAATGTTCCTGCAACACAGCTAATGTTTTAACAATGCCAAAGTGCCCCATTAACCCTCCACCATGGGATTCCCTCACTAGCAAATCTCTCAAAGAACAATTAGGCACACACAACTTATTCTCTCGAAATAAGAAACCATCATGCCTAAAATACTTCCCACTAGCATTTTTCTCACAAGATTGATACTCAACATTGAAATCAGGATCACTGGCATATAATTCTTTAACATGTTCAAACCCAAGCAATTTAGCATCAAGAGTAGAGAGTAGGGTATACCTGCGGGAAAGTGCATCTGCAACAATGTTTTCCTTACCCTGTTTGTACCGAATGACGTATGGAAAAGTCTCTATGAACTCCACCCATCTTGCATGTCTCTTGTTCAGCTTGTGTTGGCCTTTCAAATGCTTCAAGGATTCATGATCAGTGTGAATCACAAACTCCTTAGGCCATAAGTAGTGCTGCCATGTCTCTAAAGCTCGAACCAATGCATACAACTCCTTGTCATAAGTAGGGTAGTTCAAGGCTGCCCCACTTAATTTCTCACTAAAGTATGCAATTGGCCGTCCTTCTTGCATAAGAACAGCTCCAATCCCTAAACCTGAAGCATCACATTCAATCTCAAACATCTTTGAAAAGTTAGGTAAAGCCAATAAGGGTGCATTGGTCAGCTTTTGTTTGATCAGCTGAAATGCCTTCTCTTGTTCTTCACCCCATTTGAATCCAACATTCTTTTTGATGACTTCAGTGAGTGGCGCGGCTATGCTGCTGAAATCTTTCACAAACCGCCGATAAAAACTGGCAAGTCCATGAAAACTTCGAACATTTCCTACACTTGCGGGACTCGGCCAATCTTGTATTGCCCGCACTTTCTCTTCATCAACCTGTATACCTTGTGCACTAACAACAAATCCCAGAAATACAAGTTTATCGGTGCAAAAAGTACACTTTTTCAAATTAGCAAATAACTTTTCTTCCCTAAGCACATCTAAAACAGATTTCAAATGTACTTCATGATCAACCAAGTTTTTGCTATAAATGAGGATATCATCAAAGTAGACAACAACAAATTTGCCTATAAATGCACGCAAAACATGGTTCATAAGTCTCATAAAAGTGCTTGGAGCATTAGTCAAACCAAAAGGCATAACTAACCACTCATATAAACCATATTTTGTTTTAAAGGCAGTTTTCCATTCATCTCCTTCTTTCATTCGAATCTGATGATAACCACTTTTTAAATCAATCTTAGAAAACACACAAGAACCATGCAGCTCATCTAACATATCGTCTAAACGAGGGATAGGATGACGATACTTTACCGTTATGTTGTTGATGGCTCGGCAGTCAATACACATTCTCCACGTCCCATCCTTCTTAGGTACTAACAGTACTGGAACTGCACATGGACTCATGCTTTCCCTTACGTACCCCTTTTCCATCAATTCACTAACCTGCCTTTGAAGTTCCTTTGTCTCCTCCGGATTACTTCTATAGGCTGGTTTGTTTGGAATAGTTGCTCCGGGCACGAAATCAATACAATGCTCAATCCCTCGGATTGGTGGTAAACCATGGGGTGTTTCCTCGGGAAAGACATCCTCATAATCCTGCAAAAGAGTCACAATAGAACTAGGCAAAGAGGGGTTAAGTTCGTTAGTGTTCAAAAATGCCTCCTTGTATAAAAGTACAAGTATAGGCTGATTTGAAAACAACGCTCTTTTTATCTCACTCGCTCTTGCATAGAAATTCTTTTGTTTTCCCTCTTTTTTTCTCTCACTGACTTCACTTTTCTTTTCTTTTTCTCTCTCAATTTTCTCGATTTCTCTCTTTTTTCACTCTTTTTCTCTTGATCACTCTCTTTTTGCATCCTCACTTGATCCTCACTTGTTCCAACTACTTGCATTTATTCCTATGGTTGGAGGGATGTTCCAAGCCTATATATATCCTTGCTTATTTTTTGTAATGGACAGATTTTGATAAATTGATAAAAGTGAGTTTTTACTCCTTCTTCTTGGTTCTTCATTGAACTTCCAGAACTTATCAAGGTTTTCACCTTGTGGCGTTCAAAACTAAGAATACCTGTGGTTTGCGTCTCTTTATAGGCGTTGGGTCTCAGGTTCACTAATTGGAATACCTGTGGTTTGCGTCTCTTTATAGGCGTTGGGTCACAGGTTCACTTTCACAACAATCTGATTTCTAGCTTTCTTGGGAAGATATTCAATCTTTATTGTTGGGTCTCATTGCTAGTCTACTGAGGTTCGCATCAACTCTGAGAAGCGACAAGACTATAGGGCTAAATGTGCCTCTCTCTACTCTCGAAGAGTATGAGGAGGATGAAGTGGTAAATAAAAACAAACTTTCTACTCAGGAAGAGGAGCCATCCACTCATAATGAACCATTAGAAATAAATACTGAAGCTCCTAAACAAGTGGAGGAAGTTGAGAGGAAGCCCGGAAAGGAGCCCGTTAATGACGAAGTACCTAAATGCCCTTTTCCCGCGCCTTATCCTCAGAGGCTTAGGAACCCCAAAAATGAGGCAAAGAATCAGGAGTTCTTGGAACTGTTCAAATAAGTCAAAATCAATCTTCCACTCCTTGATGCAATCAAACAAGTGCCAGCCTATGCTAAGTACCTCAAAGACTTCTGCACGGTCAAGAGGAGGCAAAGTGTAAAGAAACACGCTTATGTGGCTTGCCAAGCAAGCGCAATCATCCAAAATGAATTGCCTCCAAAACTCAAAGACCCCTGCACCCCAACTGTCTCGTGCCGAATTGGAAATCAAAGAATAGACAACGCCCTCCTTGATCTCAGAGCAAGCGTGAACCTGCTGCCATACTCAGTTTATAAACAACTAAGGTTGGGTGATGCGAACTTCAGTAGACTAGCAATGAGACCCAACAACAAAGATTGAATATCTTCCCAAGAAAGCTAGAAATCAGATTGTTGTGAAAGTGAACCTGTGACCCAACGCCTATAAAGAGACGCAAACCACAGGTATTCCAATTAGTGAACCTGAGACCCAACGCCTATAAAGAGACGCAAACCACAGGTATTCTTAGTTTTGAACGCCACAAGGTGAAAACCTTGATAAGTTCTGGAAGTTCAATGAAGAACCAAGAAGAAGGAGTAAAAACTCACTTTTATCAATTTATCAAAATCTGTCCATTACAAAAGATAAGCAAGGATATATATAGGCTTGGAACATCCCTCCAACCATAGGAATAAATGCAAGTAGTTGGAACAACCCTCCAACCATAAGAAATAATGCATTCACGTTTTTTAGTAAAGGCTAGTACAAAAAAGTAGTTTAACTCATTAAATGCACTTAAAAACATGAACCAACTCTCAACTACTATCTATAAAACATATATAGCTATATCTTAGAGGTTATATTCAGTCCACATCTTCACATGCATGAATTAAATTGACATAGTCTTCATTTCCCTTTGGGCCACTCTTAGGAATGCTAAAATCAGCCCAAATTTCTTGAATCAGCCCATTGAAAGCTTCTTTGATCTTTTTGGTCCTTGCTCTTGTAATTGGCCCATTTGGAACATGCAATGGATCTTGCAATGGCCCATGTTGATTCTCATCATTGGGTGAACTCAAACCTACCCGAGTTGCGTTGCAGCTGGAAGACAGGTCCGTCAAATAACCTAGAGGAATACTGGAGGACGTTCTAGTGCAAATAGACTCTTTTGTCTTCCCGGTTGATTTTGTAATTTTGGACACTGAACCTGTGTCCAATCCATGTGCACAAATCCCGACGATTTTTGGACATCCATTCCTCAACACCATAGATGCCACAATTAAAATAAGAAGTGGTATTATGACCATCGTATTCAAGAATATGACTTTGAATGTCAAAATTTTCTTAAATCCCCAACCCGAAGAATACGATGACGAAGAGGAAGTCAACTATGTTGACACGGTCATCGAAGATGAGGTAGATCTTGTTGATTATAAAGATCCTTTGGAGGCAGTTGTGTCTCAATTCGACACTGTCTATCAACCTAAAGATTCTACTCCATTGGATTCTGCTTTAAATCACACTTGCCTCATGATGGATACGCGAGAGGAGGATAGAACTGAATGCATGTGGGTAACACCATATGAACCCCTAGCTCCGAAAACAAAATTAGTGATGCCCTCCAATTTTCAATTTCTCGATCTGGAATTGAAGGAGCTTCTTAAAGAGCTCAAATATGCTTTCTTGGGAATTGAGAAAACTTATCCTGTTATAATTTCGTCCACTCTCAGTCTGGAACAAGAGGGCAAATTAATCCAAATGCTAAAACAACATAAGGGAGCATTAGGATGGACCATTGCTGATCTCAAAGGTATAAGTCCGTCCGTTTGCACTCATAAAATATATTTGGAAGAAGACGCTAAACCTTCGTGACAAATGCAAAGGCGTCTGAATCCTAACATGCAAGAAGTAGTTAAAAAGGAAGTATTAAAACTACTCGATGTTGGGATTATATATCCTATTTCTGACAGCCCCTGGGTCAGTCTAACCCAGGTGGTGTCCAAAAAAGCAGGCATAACGGTTATTCCTAATAAAGATGGCGAATTAGTACCAATGCGCGTCCCCACCGGATGGCGAATGTGTATTGATTATCAAAAACTGAATACCGTGACCCGAAAGGACCACTTTCCATTACCATTCATGGATCAAATGCTAGAATGAGTGGTGGGTCATAAGTACTATTGCTTTTTGGATGGATACAGCGGTTATAATCAGATAGAAATTGCTCCTGAAGATCAGGAGAAAACAACTTTCACATATCCGTTCGGTACTTTCGCCTACAGACGTATGCCTTTCGGGTTATGCAATGCACCTGCTATGTTTCAGCGGTGCATGTTAAGTATCTTTAGCGATATGGTCGAACAAATATTTGAGGTCTTTATGGATGACTTTTTAGTGTTCGGCTATAGCTTTGAAAATTGCTTAGATAATCTGGAACGTGTGTTAGCACAATGCGAGGACAAACACCTAGTAATAAACTGGGAAAAATGTCACTTCATGGTGACCAAGGGAATTGTCCTCGGCCACATTATTTCTGATAAGGGTATCCAAGTCCATAAAGCAAAAATCGATATAATTTCAAACTTACATGTCCCTCGTACAGTCAGAGACATCCGATCTTTTCTGGGACATGCGGGATTCTATCATCGCTTTATCAAAAATTTTAGTGCGATCTCCTGACCACTGTGTCAACTGTTGGCTAAAGACATGCCATTCGAATGGTCGGAAAACTGTCAAACATCTTTTGACGCACTAAAAGAACACCTTACCTCCGCACCAATAATACAGGCACCCGACTAGAGTTTGCCTTTTGAGTTAATGTGCGATGCTAGTAACTATGCCATTGGCGCAGTTCTAGGACAGAGGAAGGATAATAAGCCTTACATGATCTACTATGCTAGTCGAACACTTAACGAAGCTCAAATGAATTATACAACTACCGAAAAAGAACTACTGGCAATAGTCTTCGCTCTAGATAAGTTCAGGTCATATCTAATAGGGTCCCCAATTGTCTGTTTTACAGACCACTCGGCCTTGAAGTACATGTTATCTAAGAAAGATGCGAAACAAAGGCTTATCCGTTGGATACTCTTACTCCAAGAATTTGATATCACAATCAAGGACAAAAAAGGAGTAGAGAATGTGGTCGCTGACCATTTATCTCGATTAACATTTGTGGATAACACTGAACCCACACCGATAAAGGATGAATTCCCAGATGAGCAATTGATGGCTATTTCCAGTTTGCCTTGGTATGAGGATATAGTGAACTATCTAGTTACGGGAGAGACCCCTAGTCATTGGTCAAATCAGGACAAGAAACGATTTCTCTTGTTTGCATGTCATTTCTTTTCAATGACCCTTATTTATTCAAGTATTGTGGTGATCAAGTCATCAGGCGTTGCGTTCCGAATGAGGATATAACAGTCATTTTAGCATCTTGCCACTCTAAAGCTTGCGGAGGCCAATTTGCTTTGCAAAAGACGGCATAAAAAGTTCTACACAGTGGTTTCTACTAGCCCACCGTGTTTAAAGATGCTTATGCTTTTTGCAAAATGTGCCAACGCTGTCAAAAGCTTGGTACAATTTCAAAACAGAACTCTATGCCCTTAACTCCCATTATTATAATTGAAATATTCGATTGTTGGGGCATAGACTTTATGGGCCCTTTTCCGCAATCTAATAACTGTGAATATATACTCCGAGCTGTGGAATATATATCAAAATGGGTAGAAGCGATACCGACAAGACGCAATGATCACAAAACAGTAATGTCCTTTCTTAAGGAACACATTCTGTCGCGTTTCGGAACCCCAAAAGCTCTAATAAGTGACCAAAGAAAACACTTTTGCAATAGGCCTTTGGAGTCACTAATCAAGAAATATGGGGTCAATCACAAGATCGCTCTAGCCTACCACCCGCAAACGAATGGGCAAGCAGAGTTGGCTAATCGAGAAATTAAGCACATTCTAAAAAAAAATAGTTAGTTTCAACAGAAAGGACTGGGCATACAAACTGACCGATGCTCTATGGACATACCGTACTGCCTACAAGACAAATCTGGGAATGTCCCCATTCAGGCTAGTATACAAAAAAGCATGTCTCCTGCCTGTCGAAATCGAGCATAGAGCATACTGGGCGACCCATTCATTGAACTTTGACATTAAAGAAGGAGGTCATCTTCAAAAACTCTAGTTGGCTAAACTGGAAGAAATATGTCGAGATGCCTACGACAATGCTAGATTACATAAGGAAAGGTTGAAGGCATGCCACGATAGGACGATTGTTAGAAAATCATTTGATCTAGGGCAAAAAGTTTTGTTATATGATTCTCGCCTTCACCTATTCCTATGAAAACTCCAATTTAGGTGGACGGGACCCTTTATAGTCAAATCTATCTTTCCACACGGGGCTGTCGAGTTATTTAATCCTAAGAATGAAGAAAGTTTCAAGGTTAATGGCCAGAGGTTAAAACCGTTCTTAGAGAATTTCCAACCAGAGGTCGAGCACATCCAACTGGATGAGCCGAATTATTCATCAACTTAAAATGCTCAAGTGCGTCTTCACCATCATTTTGTTTTGATTTATTTCTTTTGTCTATCTATTTTTAGAATGTGACCTCAATTTTAATCTGCTATTCCATTTTATCTATCTCCTGTAGGCTGTTCAATATGAGAGATGATGATGTCCACTCAATTGGGTCATGGGCAGATTCAGAATATCATAACCCCCCTTGAACTGCAGATGAAATAGCATTCTGTTTTGCTCCTTATCAAGGGCCAGGGGCGGAAGATGTCGTTGACTTGACCCAAGGATACATCCCATACAACCCTGCTCTCCTCCAGATCAATCCTTTTGAGCACATGGAATTCCCTGAAGAGGAGGGAGAACCAGAGGGGTATGTTGTTTGGGAAGTCGATGATGCTTTGATGGAATAGTGGGATAACGATTCAATGTGGGAACCGTGGGAAGAAGAAGATTTATAGGATGTGGTGCCAGAACGCCATAATGTTGTATTCATTTATGTTAATGACTTCCTTGTCATCGAAGTGGTTCCCTACATTTATGTGCACTTGAGTTATTTGTTGTTCCGGCTTCAATGCCCTCTACCTGCTAGTGCACATGGTGATATCATGCCAATAGTGAGGTTATTTCTTGGTCATATTTCCTATTTTGTTTATTTCTTTAGTTCTTTCGTTTGCTTTATTCAATTTCTTTCTTTCTTGTTGTTCTCTTTTGGTTTCCTTTGTCAGGATTGTTACTATGAATCAATTATTACCGCCATTGTTCCTTCCACATCAATTGTTCCATGGATTGGGACCGTACATAAGGCCCCCAAGTACTCCTCCATAAGAGGAAAGTCCATTGCAAACTTACACTCTGTTATCACTGTCTCCATTCATATCACCTCCTGAACATGCGATCAATTCCTTGGATAGTTCAGACTTGCTCGATGATGCCCTGGCTGCTTTCCGACTATTCTGGAAAAGGGAATCACCATGTTTGTACCCCACATTCGAAGCTCTAGCGGTGAAAGAAGTTGTGGAAGAAGATATTTTCATGCTTGAAGAGTAGTGCTTCACTTCAATTGTATTTTATCATTTCATCTTTCTTTCATCAATTGAAGTGTATTCCTACACAAAGTTTTATTAGTTTCAGTTTCTTTTAGTTTTTCTTTATCAATAAGGTTTTAAATACCATGTTGGGGGCAATAATGTTGCAAATGGATGCTACTACAATGTTTTATTTATGTAAATTTGCAACTTTCTATTTATCAAGATAATTTCTAGCCTACATGACCTGTCTTTGAACTGTTTTATCATTTTGCATGTATGTCCAGACCAATGTGGGTTAGTTGGGGGTGTATAATTTTTTTAATTCAATGATATGGTAGAATTTCCAAGTTCGATCGATCGAACGCATCTCGATCGATCGAAGTTATCAGAACCTTGAGCGCTTCAACAGGACTCAATAGATCGAAAGTTTGATCGATCAAACTTTCTCGATCGATCGAGACTTGTATTTAAACGAGGCATCTGCTATACACTTCCTCAGTTTCTCATTCTCTCTCTCATGCTCAAGCGATTAGAGACAGAGGAGGATCTCAAAAATTTTGAACCCCCATGCACAACCACATCACTTGAGGAGAGCCTGACCCCTTGGATCATCCTCATCAACCTCCTCATCTCCCCCGTCACGTATATCTCGAGGTAAGGTTTCAATACACCCCTTTGTGTCTTTCTTTTCATTAGAATTGTATTGGGGGTGCCCCCCATTGGTTTTAAATCTTATTTGTGATGTTTTTCTTAATTTTTTATGTTCGTGGGCTATTCCCGTTCTCTATCGTTGTCGTTGCACCTTCGTTGTGTTCGATCGATCGAACTTGGTTCGAGCGATCGAGCTCAGCCACATTTTAATCGATCGAACTGGGTTTGAGCGATCGAACCCAGCATCTTTTTGATCGATCGAACGCAGCTCAAGTGATCGAACATAAGACTTTTTCAATTGATCGAACATACTTTGATCGATTGAAGGGCAGCAGTTTCTTTATCTTTTTTGTTTTTTCCTGTTTTCTTGTATTTACTATCTGTTTCTTCCATTTCAAAGCTTTCACGATGAATCCTATCACCGGATACCACAAGTCCAAGCCACTTGACCTCACTATACCCGACCCCATACCAGATCACGGGCTTAGAAATGAGGAGGAGAGGGTTTGGTTTACGAGATACTTCCAGTCTAGGAAGGTTATGCTGGAGTGGCCACTGGAGTCTATATGGCTCTCAGCCCCATGGTTTCTAGGACAGATCAGAGACCAGCCATCGTGGTACGATATGTTGATCCAGACAAAGAGGATCAACATCCACTGGGTTCACGAGGCCTGCTCCTCTATGATCAAGGATCCCGTGGCTCCATTCTCATATATAGATCATTCTTCTACGGGCGCGAGATCCTATTTAGCCCTGCCACCATTTCAGCTGCTCTGGGGGTACCCGAGGTACCAGATTATTTCTATCCTCGCCTACCAGGAGCCCCAGAAATGCCTCCTACTACCATTATTTGTGAGCTTACAAGCAGCGTCGTTCAGCTCTGGAATGGCATTTCTCTTATCGAGGATAAGCTTCTCACAGAGAACTATCACCTCCTCCATCTGACGCTGGTGAATTACATTTTCATGACATCTTATCATGAGAAGTTCGCCACGTGGTATGCCCGTGCCTTGTATGTCATTGGGACAGGATAGCGAGTCTGTCTGTCTCGCCTATATATTGACTTCCTGGTTCAGCCTACATGGTACATCATCGCCAAGCACCATCTGAAGGGCGCTTGGCCTATACATCGGGTCATTGAGCAGGCTGGACTAGTTCCATTGGCCACAGATTCGATCATTCAGGCTTCTAGTCGATTTGGCGAGATGGTGGCCCGCCATTTTGATGCTCAGAAGAAGAGAAAAGCGAAGGTTAAGGCGAAGATTAGAGCGAAGAGGAAGAGGGGAGGAGGCACTGATACGGAGGGTGCAGCTTCTGGGATACCCACAGAGGCTGAGGAGCTTGATACTGATGACGAGGTTGATCCTCGTATTGAGGTTGCACAGTTTGAGCTGAGACAGCGGTCTCAGGCTCCTGCCCAGGGAGAGTCTTCGTCATCTGCGCCTCTCCCTACTGTTCATTAGTTGTTATTAGAGGAGAGAGAGCCCGGATCAGACTCAAGGGCAAGATGGATCGCACGACGACTCTTCTTGAGGCTATACTTATTCAGATAGGAGTTGACCAGTCTTTGCATACACCTCTACCACCCACTACTGGTCCTTCATCCTCAACTCCTTAGGTTGATCGGTCTGCTCCATCTACATCAGCCGCTCCATATATTCCTGTTCCTACTCCTTCTGTACCATCTACTGATCCTTCTGCTCCATCATCATCGGCGACACCGCCTGCTTTTGAGACACCACTTCCACTACCTCCAGTCGTGACAGATCCATTATTATCTACACCAGCTGCTTCGACTGCGAGTGACCCAGCGATAGCTACTACTGTTGTTGAGGGTGGAGATGGGGATGCTCCGGATTTGGTTATTGAGATCTTATCGGACGTCGCCGATGATGTATAGATTTGATAGATCAGTGTTTTTGGTTGTTGGGTTGTTTTGGGTTGTTTTTGGTTGTTGGATTGTTATGGATTTTATAATCACTGTCCTGTATTCCATTGTATTATTATTCCAGTGATTAGTTCTGTTTATGTTTGGATCTCATGCTTTATCTTTTCATATTCTATTTGATCCTGCCTGTTTGGAGTTTGCATGTTTTTTTTTCCAGGTTGTTATGCTTGCGGTTATTACTATGCTTTGACAGGTGACATCTCTCTATCTATATTTGAAAATTATCTTCTGAGGACATCACAATTTTTAGTTGGGGGTGGGATGTAGATAGATAGTCACCTGCACATGTCTATACTTAGCAATCTGAATAAATTTATTGTACATGTCATACAATCTCAGTTGAACATATTTTAAATTAAAATATAATTGGATTTTTTTTGTGTAATTATAAACTTTATTGGTAGAATGATTTGCAATACTCACTCCTATTTAGCTGTTATCAAGCAATGACACAACCATTTTATTCTCATCTTTTTATGAATTAAATTCATGTGCTTTTCTAATTCGCTAGGACGATTGCATGTGTTAACCATTCTTGTATCCAAACTCCTTATGCACATGTTAATAGCTATGCAGAAAACTTAAATAAGAGTTAATATGCCTTTTGTACTTTAAAGAATAAATAGTGGAAACTAGTTACCCTTAGTGAGCTTTTGAATCCAATCTTCAATTCTGAGGGAGTTATCACATTAAATTCGAATCATTTTCTTGAAAATACATATTAAATTCATTGAATAGTCTCTAATTCTTTATTTTGGCTGCTCGGTAGAGGAGAACATTCAGGATTTACCAACAAAACTCAACGAACATGGAAGTGCTAAAACTAAGAAGTTGAGAAAATGATTTAAGCTATCGTATTTTCTCCTTACCTTTCATATACCTATATCAACATTCCAGAATATGCATTGTTCTCAACCCCACACCTAGTAAATACTGCCAAATCTATTATGAAATCTAAAATCCCTAATCTTATACTTTGACCTCAATACACCCCATTGCGCATCCAATGTGATTGAATTATTGAAGTATGTTATGAGGAGGGAGTAGTTGTGGGAGGGGCTGCATAAAAAATAATAATAATAATGTGAAAGAAGGAGTTCAAGTTTTGTTAAAAACAAAAAAAACAAAAAAACTATGAGAATAGAGGATGGTTGGAATAAAGTAAAGAAGAAATTACTACACTCAATCAAATGCTAAAGATGTGCGATTTCTTACCCCTCTCATTTCTTCCTTAATATATAAAACCGGAAAGTCAAAGCCTTAATGATTCTTAACAACTTAGTTTAAAACACGAATATGTAAAATTGAGTTATCCACGGTATTTTGCTCATCTAATTAGTAGTATTCCTTTCATGAGACTATACACTCTAAATGTTCGTCCTTTATTGAGTCAAGCGTGAAAGCATTAGTAACCAAAACATTACTCATATCAAAGCTTTCACACCATGAGCGATCATTATTAAACAAGTTTCTAAGAGATGTTCATTTTTGAGTGTAAACCCATGTGAGAATTGAGTTGAAACTACCAGTTCTGGGAGTATAATAGTCTAAACAACTCTAAATAAAGTTTGATGTATAGCTGTTAATTTCACACACGCACGGATACATGGATGTGATGCATATGTTATTCTTTCTTGGTGACATGAGGAACATGTGTATTTCTTTCATGATTTGAATGAGGATGATATGGTTTGTAGAGCTAAATTAATAGTTGAATAGAAGAGAGTGTTTACAAGTTATTCTATATCTTTTTGATCTTAAAATCAGAGAATTTTGTGGGTATATTCACTGCAAACCCTCACGAGACAACACTCGTCCACTAGGGGGAACCTAGTGGTTTAACGGCTTGTTGCGTTTGCTAAATGGAACCACGATTCCTGCGAAAGTGAGTTAGGTAGTTTCTTTTTATTTAGATTAGTTTGCTTTAGTTTTAATTTGTTTTATTTTAATCATTGTAGTATGAGTTAGCTTGTTTTATTTTTGCTTTATTGCTAGGGACTAGCAAATCGCTAGTTGGGGGTTGTGACAAGCGGGGGTATTTGTAAAATACAACCGCGCTAAAAGAAGAAGATACACTAAATTAGTTTACAATTCCCCTATTTATCTGCAATTTGAACTACAATGCCCATTTTTATACAATATGATTAATCTATGATAAGTGGTATTGTTTTAGTGGTTATGTGTGCAAATTACTGTTGCTGTGTGAAGAATTGAATAAGCAAGATAAAAGGAAGTGATTGGGTTCAATGAAGACAAGTCAAAAATGAAAAGAGAGTTTCGAGCGATCAAAGAAGGTTCGATCGATCGAAAGAAGTTCAAGCGTTCGAAGATCCCAGAAGTTCAATCGATCGAGAGATGTTCGATCGATCGAACATGGCTTTTATCAGAACCTATGCGCACGCAGCGGGGACATTTTTTTAATCCTAGCCTTAGGCTTTTCTATATATATATCAGTTGTATTCACGTTGAAAAGGATGCCTACTTTGAGTTTTTATCAGTTTATAGAGGGAATTAGAGAGTTTATATTGTTTTTGTAGGTTTCAAGGTATCACATTGTTTGTTCTTGGATTTTCAAGTACTTTGATCTTAATACATCATCTCAGGTTTTGTTATTTCAGTTTATTTATAATCTGTTTATTGTTTCTGGTAGTATTAGTAAAGTTAATTATAATCTTGCATGCTAAACAGTGTTACACTTATAGTTTTCATAGTTTTTATGTTAAAATCGCAACCAAACGCATCTCTAATGGATTTTTATGTTAAAAACAAGTTTAAGATACTCTAGACCATGTTTGAGTAGTCCCCAGGTTGGGAAATCGCAATGAAACTGTGATTTCAAGCCTCTGCCATGCAGCAGAATAATTCCTGTATTCGATCGATCGAAGTTGTTTCGATCGATCGGAGCAGAGACACTGTCGATCGATCGAAGACATTTCGATCGATCGAGAGATGAAGATGTTCGATCGATCGAAAGCGCACTGATCAATCGAAACCTCTGATTCTTGAGAACATTCAATACAGTATTCCTAGACTTTCTGTTTTACAGATTTGTTATCAAACTGTCCCTAAATGCTCAGTTTGTCGAAACAGTCTCTAAACTTAAAGCCTTGAAGCATTTTTCTTCAATATCTTTTGCAAACCACTCTCAATGCTAACACCATTGTAGGTGCAAGTCTTAACTATTGATTTAAACCACTTTCATGTATTTTGAATTTAATTTGGATGATATAGTCCCGGTCATGAAAGGGCTATGGATTCTCTATCTATAGGAAAATACGGAATATTGTTGAAGATGTACTCCAATGAGCTTTAATGTAATTGCATGGTAGATGGCTAGGTCACTGTGGATTTACGTGATCCCAACACTTCTCTTTTATTAAGAAAAGCAGTTTTAAAATATTGCTCTAGTTAATTAGTTAGTTATTAGTTTAAAGTAATTTAGTTGTTTTTAATTTTAATAGTTGTTAATTGTAGAACTTTGTGTTCTACAGTTTCCTTAAGCATTAAATTTTTTTTTTTTTTTTTTTTTTTTTTTTTGGTAATCGGGGGTGTCCGAGCCAGCTTGCGCGCACCTCGACTAATCCCCCGAGGCCTGGAGGCGCCGGGTGAATACTCCAGTGGCCACGCCCCCCATGACTCGAACACTAAACCTCTTGGGTAGTACACCCAAGAAACTTACCACTCGGCCACAAAAAAAAAAAAAAAAAAAAAAAAAAAAAAAAAAAAAAAAAAAATTCTTTTTCTTTTTAGAGTTTAAGCTAGGTAATTAATTTCCAAAACCTTCCCTGTGGGATCGACTTGAACTTCCAGTACTATATTACTTGCACGATTACCTACACTTGGGTATAGCACACAAGCACACACAGAAAAATTCTTGTGTCAGTACTTTACCACAATCGAAGGCTTCTTATCGGATGGAACGAACGGAGATGCAAGAGCTAAAGAAGCAATTGCAAGAATTGGAAGATCTCAAGTTTGTTCGACCCAGCACATCGTCTTGGGGTGTGCCAGTGCTATTTGTTAAGAAGAAGGAAAGAACTCAACGACTCTATATCAACTATAGGGAGCTCAATAAGGTCATGATTAAGAATAAGTACCCACTCCCTAGAATCAATGATCTATTTGATCAGTTACAAGGGAGACGACTTTCTCCAAGATTGATCTACGTTCGAGATATCACCAACTATTGGGTCGACTAGAGGATATTACAAAGACTGCTTTCAAAATGAGGTATGGGTACTATGAATTCTTGGTTATGTCGTTTGGATTAACTAATGCTCTAGCGGTATTTATGGACTTAATAAACAGAGTATTTAGACCCTACTTAGACTAGTTTATTATTGTGTTCATATATGATATTCTAATCTACTCAAAGACCGACGAAGAATATGAGGAATATGTAAGGATCGCAATATAGACCCTCTGAGATAACCAATGATAACCAATACTTGACAAAGCTGAACCCTCGCAGCCTGCTGCAAGTCTTGACCCCAACGCCGGATTTTCAGGCGCCTTGTCCCCTCTGCAAAGCCACATGAATGCCCTTGAACATGCCAACAAACGTGTACCACAAGCCCACATTATTACCACTACAGTAGCTAACCAAAGTTTACCTTCACATACTGTGGTAAATAGTGCAAACCCGAGTCTTACCTTACCTATTCCTGTCCATTCGGTGGCTACAACTAATTCAGGAGGTGCTAATAACCCTCCAAACCCAAGTTGGGCATCACTTGTGAAAGGTAATCCAGCACCAAATTTTAAACTTGATTTTATTCGGCCTAAGTTGGGAGAAGATGGGAAGGTGGTTATGTTACCCAGTGATTTACCAGCCGTTGGATGTGCTCAATGGGACAACACTCTTGTGGGGTCTTTCATAGGTAAGAAACTCCCATACACCTTAGTCAAAAATGCAACTGAGAAATTTTGGAATAACAAGGGGTTGTATGATATGTTAGCCACTGAATCAGGCTACTTTTTCTTCAAATTTAACACCAGTGGTGATTGTGACAATGTCCTGGAAGGGGGGCCATGGCATATTGCAGGACAACCTATCTTACTCAAGAAATGGCATCCAGGGCTTGTGTTAGATAAGGAAGTCCCATCTTCTGTGCCTATTTGGGTACATTTTTTTAATGTCCCAATGGAGTTTTGGACCCAAGAAGGACTTAGCCATATTGCAAGTGTTATTGGGAAACCGTTGCATGTGGATCTAATGACAGCAACTTGTAGGAGGATTTCATATGCAAGAATCTGCATTGAGGTAAGTGCTGAGTTTGAACTTCCTTACAATTTTGATATTCAGGTTGAGGGCATTGATTCGAATAAAATCACTATTGATGTGGAGTATCAATGGACCCCTTTAAGGTGTGCTAAATGCAAAAGGTTCGGGCATGATTGCTCAAGGATCCAGAGAGCTCAGAAGGTGCAAAACCACAAGGTCCCAGGCCCTAGCCCAACTACCACCACAGTGGAAGATCCTTGGATGGTCAAGGGGAAAGGTAAGCAGGTATATGAAGAGAAATCTGGGAGGTTAAGTATGAAGGGTAATGTGGAGATAGAACCTAAAAGAACTGATGAGGTTTTGAAGCTTTCCACTTCTGCTTTAAGTTTAGTTACCCCTAGTACTTCCCAAGTGAAAATGGTAGAACCAACTTTGCCAAATGCCACAGATATTCCTATAAACAACAAATTTTCAGCTTTGGCAGAGACTCAAGGAGGTGATGAGAAGTTAAATGAAACAACCATGTGTACCCCCTCTGAGGAGACAGAAGTTCCTAATGTAAATTCTCTCCAGATTACAAATGAATTGTCTACTGAACCTACTTTGCTAACTGATAAAGTTGCTATTGGACTGCAAACAAGAGGGGAGGGTAGTAAATGCATTTCAACTAACTCAACTGAACCTGTAATTACTCACTCTTGTAGCTCAGATGCATCTTCCTCTGAAGGTCAGGTTATTTCTCCCTTTCAATCTCTTTTAAGAGGTAAATATAATAGTAATCAAAGCACGAGGAACAACCTAAATCGTTCCTCGAGGAAAAAGAAACAATCCCCAAGACGTATTTAGTGATTATAAGCTGCTGGAATATCAGAGGTCTTAATTTGACCTCAAAGCAATCTGAAGTTGCAAAGTTTATTCATGATAACAACATTGATGTTTTAAGTCTGGTTGAAACTAAAGTGAAATTAGTTAATGAAGATCTTATTAAAAAGAAAGTTTTCAAACATTGGGACTGTTTTACTAATAGTAGCCCTGACTCTGTTGGTCGGATCTGGGTTGGATGGAATGCTGCTAAAATTAACTTGAAAATTATTAAAACTACTCCCCAGGTTATTCATGTTAGTATTGAGAACGATGACAAATCTACTTATTTAGAAGCCTCTTTTGTCTATGGTTTTAACACTGCCCAACCTAGGAGGGAGCTGTGGTCAGTGTTAAGATCCATTCATGCTAGCACTTCGACCATAATTTATATAACCTTGGGAGAATTTAATGTCACTTTGTGTCCAGAAGAAATTTCTGACTACAACCATGGCTGGGACAATGAAATGTATGAATTCCAAGAAGTCACTAATGATTGTTGTTTAAGTGATCTTAGATCTGTTGGGGAGTTTTTCACTTGGTGTAACAGAAGGTACGGAAGATCAGACTTTACCCAAAGGAAGCTTGACAGAGCTTTGGTTAACCAAACATGGCTTGATTCTTTTACAGATTCTTTCGCTTATTTCCAAGCCCCAGGTATCTCTGATCACTCTCCTATTATTGTTCATGTTGATAAGAACCAAAGAAGAAAAGGTAGGGCTTTCAAGTTTTATAACTACTGGACTAAACTGGATAATTACTCTGATATTGTTAAAAATGCTTGGAACCATCCAGTAGTAGGATCAGCACAATATCAAGTTTGCCACAAGCTTAGAAATCTCAAACAAGATCTGAAAGAATTTAGTAAATATTCCTTAGGACATGAAAGGATTAAAGCTGACAAGTCTAGAGAGGATTTAAAAATTGTTCAGTCCTCTTTATTAGCAGACCCTAATAATTCTCATCTCATTGAACAACAAAATCTTTGTCTAAAAGCATACTTGGAAGCTATTTGGATTGAAGAGGAGATTCTTAGACAAAAATCCAGATTACAATGGTTAGATGTTGGTGATAAAAACTCAAGATGGCGAATGATTTGATTAATGAACTCCAATTTTCCAAAGGATGTCTTCCGTTAAAGTATTTAGGTGTTCCTCTGATTACCACTAAGTTGAAGAAACCTCACTGTGAAGAGTTAATTTCTAAAATTTGCTCTCGTATTAATTCTTGGAAGTCTAAATTTCTTTCTTTTGCTGGTAGAACTCAACTCATCCATTCTGTCTTATCTGGGATTCAATTGTATTGGTCTGGCATGTTTATTTTACCTAAAAGTGTTCTTAAACATGTTGAACAATGCCTTAGTAGATTCCTCTGGAGTGGAGTAACTGACAAAGCCTATGGTGCCAAAATTGCGTGGGCAAATGTTTGTAAACCCAAAAAAGAGGGTGGTCTAGGAATTAAGGATATTTTCCTCACTAATACTGTGCTAAATCTTAAACATCTTGGGAGCCTTCTGGATCCTGCAAATAACTCTTTATGGAAACAATGGGTTTATATGTACATGCTCAAAACCAAAAGCATTTGGGAGGTGAAAGCCCCGGGACAATGCTCTTGGTATTGGAGAAAGCTTTTAAAACTGAGGAATATAGCAAGGCCTTTAATTAAACATAGAATTGGTAATGGGCTACATACCTCCCTATGGCATGACAACTGGCTCCCCTGTGGGCCTTTATTTGAGAAGTACACTGCTAGAATTGCCTATGATGCTGTTATAGCTCCTAATGCTAAAGTAGCAACTATTGTGTCTCATCTTGATTGGAGTTGGCCAGCTACAATTTCCGTTGGCCTCAATGAAGTTCGGGCTTCCTTATCCACTTTTTATAAACCTACTGCTAGTAAAGATACTATTGTTTGGACTACCTCCCCTAATGGCAAGTTTAACTTCTCCCATGTCTGGAACCACCTCAGGCCAACAGCAACACCTGATGTGCCCTGGTACATTTTTGTCTGGTACTCAGGATGAACCCCTAGACAGAATTTTATGTTATGGCTTGCCATTCAAAGAAGGCTAGCCACTCAGGATAGAATTTGTGGTTATACTCCTGGCCCGTTAGCCTGTGCTCTTTGTCTTAGACATATGGACTCCCATGATCATCTTTTCTTTGAATGTAATTATTCTAATTTTATTTGGCAGGAACTAATGATGAGGTGTAACTTGGTTTGGAATGGCACAAGTTGGGATAGCACTGTTACTTGGATGATCCAGCATTGGAAGGGGAAGACCCCTCAACATATGTACCCAGAATTTGTTTGGGAGTTACCATCTATGGTATTTGGAGAGAGAGGAATAAAAGAACTTTTCAGAATTCTTCTACTCCTAAAGAGCTTTTACTTAAGTTGTTTGTCTCACAAATCAATGCTCACATCAGGATCAAATGGAAGAGGAATAACCAACTTGAAGCCTTACTTAGAAATTGGGATTAATTGGGATTGATTGTTTGGGATTGAGGATCTGTTTTCTTGTTTTCTTGTTTCTCCCTTTAACTTGGTGCATTTGCTAAGTTAGTTTTTTCTTTTGTTTTGTATTTGCTGGCCATGTGAGGCATTTTTGTGGTTGTTTGCCACTTGTCCTTATGCTCTGAGCTTATCGTTTATCCTGGGGTATGCCCCTTGTACTTTTGTACATGTCTTTTTTGGATTCTATTTACCGTTTTCCGAAAAAAAAAATCAAAGAAAGAAGGAATTTTAAACGAATCATTGTACTTGAAAAACCTGATGGTACCTTTACTGCCACATCTGATGAGGCAAAAGGGGAGGCTATTAGATATTTTAACAACCTTTTAGGGACCCCCTCTAATACTAATTATCCTGGCAAAGACAGTATAAGGAATTTTGTTCATAAAAGAATTCATGATGACTTGCATGCTGATCTGGATAGGATCCCTTCTGAAAATGAAATTAAAAAGGCTTTCTTTAGCCTACATAGTAATAAAGCTCCAGGCCCAGATGGATACAATGCTTTCTTTTTTAAAGATTTGATACGAACTCTGCTCACGAAGTGAAGGAACCCGTATGAAATTTATTCCCAGATCGTTTCTCTAAGATAGGAATGGAAGGTATGTGATGACGCCACAAACAGTTGTGGAAGACTGCTTGATAAGTCGGAGTTAGAACGCCACAGATGGAAATCTGATAAGTTCAAAGAGTTCTAAAAGAACCAAAGAGGTTTACTCTCACTCAAAATGATTTCATTCAGAACTACTTTGTTTATGATGGATACATCCCCTTTTATAACTGAATTACAAAGACAACTACAATAATAACAAGCAGTTACAATAAAGCAAGTAGTTGGAAGCTAAAAATAATGACAGGTAGTTGGCAGTTGGCAAGTAGCATCTTCAAATCATCTTCCAAATGCCAAAAACGTCCATTACACCTAATCAGCTCCTTCTATGGCCTGGATAACATTAGTCAACCCCTTATCATTATGTGGTCCCATCTTGGCCTTCACTACTTTGGAGTTAGCCCAAACTTCGTGGATTAGCCCATTAACTGCTTCTTTGAACCGTTTAGCCCTTGCCCTTGTAATTGGTCCAACTGGGACTTGTAATGGATCCTTTGGTGCTCCTTGATTCCCATCATTCCCTCCCTCTTGGAAAGGATTTGTCCTCAAATCATCACCTACATCAAAAGGACTTAAATCAGTGACATTGAATGTAGCACTAACATTGTACTCACCTGGCAAATCCAACTTGTATGCATTGTCATTGATACGCTCCAGAACTTGAAAAGGGCCATCGCCCCTCGGAAGTAGCTTAGAACGCCTTTGCGCTGGGAATCTTTCTTTCCTTAGGTGCAACCAAACCCAATCTCCAGGTTCAAAAATCAGTTGTCGGCGCCCTTTATTTGCCTGTTTTTCATATTGCTCTGTCCTCCTCTCGATGTTGAGCTTTGCTTTCTCATGTACCTGCTTAACAAATTCAGCCTTTTTCTTTCCATCCAAGTTAACACATTCAGATAAAGGTAATGGAGTTAAATCCAATGGAGTTAAAGGATTAAAACCATAAACAATTTCATATGGTGAAAACTTAGTAGCAGAATGAACAGAACGATTATAAGCAAACTCAACATGCGGTAAACATTCTTCCCAAGTTTTGATGTTCTTTTGAATAATGGCCCTCAACAAAGTAGACAAAGACCTGTTTACTACTTCAGTTTGACCATCAGTTTGTGGATGACAAGTAGTAGAGAACAATAACTTAGTTCCTAACTTACACCACAAGGTCTTCCAAAAGTAACTTAAGAACTTAGCATCTCTATCTGAAACTATGGTCCGAGGCATTCCATGCAATCTCACAATCTCTCTAAAGAACAAGTCAGCAACATGTGAAGCATCATCAGTTTTGTGACATGGAATAAAATGTGCCATTTTAGAAAATCGATCCACAACCACAAAAACTGAATCTCTACCTCGTTTTGACCTAGGTAAACCTAACACAAAGTCCATCGAGATATCAATCCAAGGTGCATTAGGAACGGGCAGTGGTGTGTATAAACCATGGGGTTGCACTCGGGATTTTGCTTGCCTACACGTGACACACCTATCACAAATTCTCTCAACATCCCTTTTCATATGTGGCCAATAGAAATGTTCCTGCAACACAGCTAATGTTTTAACAATGCCAAAGTGCCCCATTAACCCTCCACCATGGGATTCCCTCACTAGCAAATCTCTCAAAGAACAATTAGGCACACACAACTTATTCTCTCGAAATAAGAAACCATCATGCCTAAAATACTTCCCACTAGCATTTTTCTCACAAGATTGATACTCAACATTGAAATCAGGATCACTGGCATATAATTCTTTAACATGTTCAAACCCAAGCAATTTAGCATCAAGAGTAGAGAGTAGGGTATACCTGCGGGAAAGTGCATCTGCAACAATGTTTTCCTTACCCTGTTTGTACCGAATGACGTATGGAAAAGTCTCTATGAACTCCACCCATCTTGCATGTCTCTTGTTCAGCTTGTGTTGGCCTTTCAAATGCTTCAAGGATTCATGATCAGTGTGAATCACAAACTCCTTAGGCCATAAGTAGTGCTGCCATGTCTCTAAAGCTCGAACCAATGCATACAACTCCTTGTCATAAGTAGGGTAGTTCAAGGCTGCCCCACTTAATTTCTCACTAAAGTATGCAATTGGCCGTTCTTCTTGCATAAGAACAGCTCCAATCCCTAAACCTGAAGCATCACATTCAATCTCAAACATCTTTGAAAAGTTAGGTAAAGCCAATAAGGGTGCATTGGTCAGCTTTTGTTTGATCAGCTGAAATGCCTTCTCTTGTTCTTCACCCCATTTGAATCCAACATTCTTTTTGATGACTTCAGTGAGTGGCGCGGCTATGCTGCTGAAATCTTTCACAAACCGCCGATAAAAACTAGCAAGTCCATGAAAACTTCGAACATTTCCTACACTTGCGGGACTCGGCCAATCTTGTATTGCCCGCACTTTCTCTTCATCAACCTGTATACCTTGTGCACTAACAACAAATCCCAGAAATACAAGTTTATCGGTGCAAAAAGTACACTTTTTCAAATTAGCAAATAACTTTTCTTCCCTAAGCACATCTAAAACAGATTTCAAATGTACTTCATGATCAACCAAGTTTTTGCTATAAATGAGGATATCATCAAAGTAGACAACAACAAATTTGCCTATAAATGCACGCAAAACATGGTTCATAAGTCTCATAAAAGTGCTTGGAGCATTAGTCAAACCAAAAGGCATAACTAACCACTCATATAAACCATATTTTGTTTTAAAGGCAGTTTTCCATTCATCTCCTTCTTTCATTCGAATCTGATGATAACCACTTTTTAAATCAATCTTAGAAAACACACAAGAACCATGCAGCTCATCTAACATATCGTCTAAACGAGGGATAGGATGACAATACTTTACCGTTATGTTGTTGATGGCTCGGCAGTCAATACACATTCTCCACGTCCCATCCTTCTTAGGTACTAACAGTACTGGAACTGCACATGGACTCATTTTTTTTTCGGAAAAAGGGGTAATTAAACAAAAAGCCAAACGGCACTGTACAAGGTACAAGGGGCATACCCCAGGCAACCAAAAGCTCAAAAAACAAGCAACCAAACAATGCTGCAAAGGATGGGAAACAACAAGGAAAATCAAAAATCCATCCAAACAATCAAACACCAAAAACAAACAAAAGAGATTTACATCAAGGTAACTCCAAAAGAACAAAACAAAACATAAGGGGGGTCAAGACAAAGACCCCACTATGTAGCAATAGCCCATCTATCAATGTACTGAGGAAGATGGGGATCATTTTTCCAAGTAGCTTGGATCTGTAAGGAAATCTTCAGGCAGAGGTCTTTTAAAACTCTTTCCTTAGTCTTCACTTCAGATTTAAAGCTTCGAGCATTTCTTTCTTCCCAAATGCTATAGACAGCCAACCCAAGGCACATTTTAGGGATAACCTGCCGCGGAGTCTTGCCTTTCCACTTCTTAGCTGCCCAATCCACAAGAACATCCCAAGAGGTGGCTGAGTAAAAGATTTCCAACCTATTAAGCATTCCCTGCCACACATAAGAAGTATAAGAGCAATTAAAGAAAAGGTGGTCATGGGATTCCAAATACTTGTGACAGAAAACACAAGCAAGAGGGCCCGGCGTGTAGGTATAAATTCTATCATGTGTGGATAATCTATGGAGGATGGCCAACCACATAATAAAACTATGACGTGGAATATAACCCGGGAACCTAGTGAGGCCATACCAATGGACTTTAGGGTAATGAGTCCTAACATGATCCCAAGTGTTGGCAGACGAGAACACTTTATTAGGGGAAGGGAGCCATTGGACAACATCACAAGATGTATTAGGAAGAGGTAAGGAATGAAGTTGGACTCATGCTTTCCCTTACGTACCCCTTTTCCATCAATTCACTAACCTGCCTTTGAAGTTCCTTTGTCTCCTCCGGATTACTTCTATAGGCTGGTTTGTTTGGAATAGTTGCTCCGGGCACGAAATCAATACAATGCTCAATCCCTCGGATTGGTGGTAAACCATGGGGTGTTTCCTCGGGAAAGACATCCTCATAATCCTGCAAAAGAGTCACAATAGAACTAGGCAAAGAGGGGTTAAGTTCGTTAGTGTTCAAAAATGCCTCCTTGTATAAAAGTACAAGTATAGGCTGATTTGAAAACAACGCTCTTTTTATCTCACTCGCTCTTGCATAGAAATTCTTTTGTTTTCCCTCTTTTTTTCTCTCACTGACTTCACTTTTCTTTTCTTTTTCTCTCTCAATTTTCTCGATTTCTCTCTTTTTTCACTCTTTTTCTCTTGATCACTCTCTTTTTGCATCCTCACTTGATCCTCATAAACCTGTTTTGGTGTCAATGGAACAAGAGTGATTGGTTTTTGATTGAGTACAAAAGAGTATTTGTTGGTGAATCCATCATGCTTGACTCGCCGATCGAATTGCCATGGTCGGCCCAACAGTAAATGTCCTGCTTGCATCGGGACTACATCACACAAAACTTCATCTTCATATTTTCCGATGCGGAAAGAAACCATCACCTGTTTAGTAACTCTTATTTCTCCAGAATCATTGAGCCATTGCAATTTATAAGGCCGGGGGTGTGTAATTGTTGGCAGCCCTAATTTCTCCACCATCGTAGTGCTAGCAACATTTGTACAACTACCTCCATCAATAATCACACTACACACCTTGTTTTGTACATGGCATCGAGTATGAAAGATATTTTCTCGCTGCACCTCTTCCTCTTCTTTAGCTTGCATATTCAAAGCCCTCCTTGTTACCAACAAATCACCATGAACCGCGTACTCCTCACAACCCACGTCCTCCAATGGTGGCATAGAGTCGGTATCACCTTCATCCTCAGTCTCAATTTCACCATCATCTCGCAACACCATAACCCTTTTGTTCGGACATTGGCTCGCTATATGACCCCTGCCTTGGCATTTAAAACACTTGATATCACGATTTCGAGTGTTGGAAGAATCAAATTTTTCTTGATTCCCATGGCTAGTCTTTTCTTGCATTTGTTCAGTTTTGGGCTTAGCTGTGACTTGCTTTTCTTCCTTTTTCACGAAACTCGGCGTCCAAGTAGAACTCGAGGTAGGATTACGTCGTGCGATGCTACCCCCTCTCTTGAGTTGGCGCTCAATCTTGACAGCCATGTGTACCATATCTTCCAATTCCACATAATGTTGCAATTCTACCAAATTGGCAATTTCTCGGTTCAAACCTCCCAAAAACCTAGCCATAGTTGCCTCCCGGTCCTCCTCTACATTTGCTCGGATCATAGCCATTTCCATTTCTTGATAATAATCATCTACACTCCGGGTACCTTGTCTAAGGCCTTGCAATTTCTGGTACAACTCTCGGTAGTAATGGCTCGGCACAAATCGCCTCCTCATGACAGTTTTCATTTCTTCCCATGTCTCAATGGGTCGATCTCTATTTCTTCTCCTGTTTAACACCAATTGATCCCACCAAACAATAGCATAGTCAGAGAACTCAATGGCTGCAAGTTTGACCTTTTTTAGCTCAGAATAGTTGTGACAATCAAACACCAATTCCACCTTCCTCTCCCATTCAAGATAAATCTCCGGATCATTTTTACCTTGAAATGACGGAATCTGCATCTTAATACTACCCAAATTGTTATCTTCCCTATTCCTAGCTTCTCTAAACCGCCCACCATTTCTCCTATTGTTGATAATTAGATCCTGGTCATCTTCCTCACCAAACCCTTCCCCAAAGTATTCATCCTCTCCTCTTAGATGAACTCTCCCCCTTCTTTGTGCATTAGGAGCAATTCGTGGCTGCCCCCGTTGTGTCCCCTCTTCTACCCTATCTAACCTATCATGCAATTGCTCTAGTTCCGCCCTCATCATCCGTCTCATTTCTCCCATTAAAGCTTGGATTTGCAGATTTGGAATATCCTGTTGTTGATCTTCTTCATTTGGGTTTCTATCTTGGTTTAGAGCCATGATTCCTGCAAAAGTGGGTTAGAAACAGATTCTCACTCCCTCACGTGTTTCACTCAAGAAATTTGGCTTTTACCCTCTAATATGCTCACCTCTCTTGCCTTTTTCCACTCGTAGTAAATCTCGCTTGGTTCTTATCAAACTAATCAAACAAGAATCAGATTTCTTAGTAACAATCCACTCCCAAACTAGACCAATCGAATTTGGAAATTGAGAGCACGACTCAAACGAATGCGGAAGACTAGGTTTCCATTAGCACAAAAAAAAATGGAATTTTCGGGAAATCACTCTCTTTTTTTTTTTTTTTTCACACTATGGAGTAAGGTCAGATTTGGACTTCTTAGACCCCAAATATTGTAAATCAAAAATAAAATTTTAAGCCGAGTTTTTTGTACTCTTTTTTTTTTTTTTTTTGGCTTACCGATCTCTTCTCTTCTTTCCTTTTCTTTTCTTCTTTTTTTTTTCTTTTTTTTTTTAAGATCATGTTCAATACAAGACCGATATGACCAATTTACCAAATACAGAACTACGAATCACTGAACTAGATGGCAGTGACACGAAAGGTACTGAAAAAAAACAATACGAACAGTTTCAAAAACGATGGTGAAATAAGAAGTGCGAATCACAGATGGAGTCTTTTTTTTTAAGTCAAACACGAATATAAAACTGAATACGGAACAAGATCAAGCAGAACCTAGGTACTGATTAATAAAGATAAAACTGAAGAACAAACAGAACCTACAAAAACACAAATAAAGATAGTAACCTGACTTAGAGCCAGGCTCTGATACCAAATGATACGAACTCTGCTCACGAAGTGAAGGAACCCGTATGAAATTTATTCCCAGATCGTTTCTCTAAGATAGGAATGGAAGGTATGTGATGACGCCACAAACAGTTGTGGAAGACTGCTTGATAAGTCGGAGTTAGAACGCCACAGATGGAAATCTGATAAGTTCAAAGAGTTCTAAAAGAACCAAAGAGGTTTACTCTCACTCAAAATGATTTCATTCAGAACTACTTTGTTTATGATGGATACATCCCCTTTTATAACTGAATTACAAAGACAACTGCAATAATAACAAGCAGTTACAATAAAGCAATTAGTTGGAAGCTAAAAATAATGACAGGTAGTTGGCAGTTGGCAAGTAGCATCTTCAAATCATCTTCCAAATGCCAAAAACGTCCATTACACCTAATCAGCTCCTTCTATGGCCTGGATAACATTAGTCAACCCCTTATCATTATGTGGTCCCATCTTGGCCTTCACTACTTTGGAGTTAGCCCAAACTTCGTGGATCAGCCCATTAACTGCTTCTTTGAACCGTTTAGCCCTTGCCCTTGTAATTGGTCCAACTGGGACTTGTAATGGATCCTTTGGTGCTCCTTGATTCCCATCAAGATTCTTGGCCCATTATCGGCACTTCTATTACAGCTGCTGTTAAAGAATTCTTTCAAAATGGGGAGATGTTAAGAGAATCCAATACTACTCTTATTGCTTTAATCCCCAAAGTCCCTAATCCTACTAAGATGGGTGATTTTAGACCTATTTCATGTTGTAATACTGTTTATAAATGCATTTCCAAGATCATTGCCTGTAGACTTCAAATGATTCTCCCTAATCTTATTGATCAAGCCCAATCAGCTTTTGTAAAAGGTAGACGTATTTGTGACAATGTGCTCCTTGCCCAAGATCTCCTTAGAGACTATCACAAACAGTCTGGTAAACCTAGAGCAACAGCTAAGGTAGACATTATGAAGGCCTATGATAGTGTTAGTTGGGAATTTCTTATTGACTTAATGGATGTGCTTTGCTTCCCTCCTAACCTTAAAAAGTGGATCATAGCATGTGTTACTACGCCTAGGTACTCTATTAATTTTAATGGGGAATCTGTGGGCTATTTTGATGGGGCCAAAGGTTTAAGACAAGGGGATCCGATTTCACCTTATTTATTTGTTATTGTTATGGATGCCCTTAGTCAACTTTTGAAACACAATATTCAAAGAGAAGCCTTTACTTACCATTGGAAATGTGACAAGCTGGAGATTTCACATAGGTTTTGCAGATGATCTCCTGATTCTGTTCAATGGGGATGTGAAATCAGCCAAACTTATAAGAACCACCCTCAATCAATTCTTTAATCTAAGTGGGCTGCAAGCCAATAATGGTAAAAGTTGTATTTTCTTCTCTAACATTGAGGATGATGTGAAGGTAGAGATTTTGCAAGCTCTACACTTTACTAAAGGCAAACTCCCCGTTAAATATCTTGGAGTTCCCTTAATCACCACAAAGCTTAAAAAGCAAGATTGTGAGGGCTTAGTCAATAAAATATGTGCTAGGGTAAACTCTTGGAAATCTAAATTCTTATCTTATGCTGGGAGAGCTCAACTAATTAGTTCTGTTCTAACTGGTATTCAGCTCTATTGGTCAGGTATGTTTGTGCTTCCTAAGGGGGTCCTCAAGAAAGTGAACCAGGCTATGGCTAGATTCCTATGGTCGGGCAAGACAGATACATTTACAGGAGCCAAAGTAGCTTGGGAGTTAGTGTGCAGACCTAAAAAAGAAGGGGGTTTGGGATTTAAGGATACTATCTTGATTAATAATGTACTAAACTTAAAACATATAGGGAATGTATTGGACCCTTCTAACAACTCCCTTTGGAAACAATGGATTCAACAGTATATGCTAAAAGGTAAGAGTTTTTGGCAGGCCAAAGTCCCCTCCCAATGTTCCTGGTATTGGAGAAAGTTATTAAAGCTTAGAGAAGTTGCTAAACCCCTTCTAACTCATAGAGTTGGGAGAGGTGATCATACTTTTCTTTGGTTTGATAATTGGCTTCCATTAGGGCCATTGATTGACAGATACTCTGAAAGAATTGCTTATGATGCTGCAATCAATATCAATGCTAAGGTAAATAGTATCATTAGAAATTGTGAATGGAATTGACCTGGTACCAACACCATTGAGCTCAATGAAATCAGATTTGCCCTGTCCTCTTTCTATAACCCAAGCAATGGCCAAGATACTATAAAGTGGAGTATAACTCCAAATGGTAAGTTTAGCACTTCTCTCTTTTGGGACCATCTAAGGAACCATGCTCCAGTGGTTCCTTGGTATAACCTAGTGTGGTTCTCCGGGTGTATTCCCAGACAGAGTTTTGTGCTATGGCTAGCTGTCCAAAATCGATTGTCAACACATGATAGAATTTACAGATTCACGAGTGGGCCACTTGTGTGTATGTTTTGCCAGTCAAATATGGAAACACATGACCACTTGTTTTTTAATTGCCCTTTTTCTTCTTTTGTGTGGCAGGAAATTATGATCAGATGTGGAATGGCTTGGCAGGGGAACACTTGGGCTGGCACAGTGGACTGGATGACTCAAAACCTTAAAGGGAAGACTATACAAAATGTGATCCCAAAAATTTGTCTTGGAGTCTCCGTCTATGGCCTTTGGAAAGAGAGGAATTATAGAACCTTCAAGAAAATTTCAACTTCCAAAGAGATCTTGCTGAAGAACCTCATCACTCTCATTAATGCACATATTAGGGTAAAATGGAAACATCAAGCTAATATTGATAGGATACTGTGTAACTGGATTTAAAAGTGTTTCACCTATGGGTGTCTACCTGTTTGTTGTGTTTTATTTGGCTTAGATTGCCCATGGTTTTTGTTGTTGCTTTTCTGCTTCATGTTCTTATGATTTGAGCTCATTGGATTATTCTGGGGTATGCCCCTTGTACATTTTGTACATCTTTTTTTTGGAATATATTTACCCTTTTTCCGAAAAAAAAAAAAAAGTTCAGCAAGTGCGAGTTTTGGCTAAAAGAGGTCAAGTTCCTAGGATATGTTGTCTCGTAGAATGGAATAGTCGTAGACTCATCAAAGATAGATGCAGTGTTGAATTGGAATGTACCAACTACTGCAACAAAATTCAGAAGTTTTCTTGGTCTAGCTGGATACTACCGGAGATTTGTTGAAGGATTCTCCAAGATCGCAGCTTCTCTTACCAGACTAACAAAGAAGTACTTAAAGTTTGAATGAGGTAACAAGCATGAACGCTCATTCCAGGAATTAAAGGAGAGGTTGACCACTGTGATAGTTCTGGCATTACCCAAGAGCGGTGAGCAGTTCACCATCTATAGCGATGCATCACACTAAGGACTGGGATATGTTTTGATGAAAAATGGGAAGGTAATCGTATACGAATCACAGACACTGAAACCTCATGAGTTAAATTATCCGACGCATGACCTCGAGCTAGTCGCAATTGTCTTTGCTCTCAAGATTTGGAGACATTATCTCTACAGTGAGAAATTCGATTAATTTTTTTATCACAAGAGTCTGAGATATTTGTTCTCTCAAAGGGAGTTGAACTTGAGGCAACGACGTTACATGGAATTGTTAAAAGACTATGATTTCACATTATAATATCACCCTGGGAAAGCGAACGTAGTAGCCGATGCATTGAGCCGAAAACCCCGGAAGATAGTAGTAGCTTCTCTTATGGCTAAAGAGTGGAAAGCATTAGAAACTTTAGCTGAATTTGGTATTCAGGCCTCAGATCTAAGTGAAGGACGACACTTTGAATGTCTCATAGTGTAGCCGACCCTCATTAGTCATATGCTAGAGGCACAGAAGAAGAATGATGGACTTTAGGAGTGATTCACAAGCAATGTAGTAAAAGAACATGAGAATTGGAGTATTGATGCAAATGGAGCACTCAGATGTAGAGGCAAACGTTGTGTGTCGAATGAAGGTAATATAAGAAAGGATATACTAGATGAAGCTCCCAAGTCGCGAATGACTCCACTCAGGAGGTACAAAAATGTACAAAGATTTGAAAAGAAACTTCTAGTGGGAAGGAAAGAAGCAAGAAGTTATTCAGCAATGTCTCAATGTCTTATGTGTAAGCAGGTGAAAGCGGAACATCAAAAACCACCCTGACTTCTACAAACATTACCAGTTCCCAGATGGAAGTGGGAGCATATAACAATGGATTTTATGGTAGGTTTGCTGAGATCTCAGCAAAACCACGACGCTATTTAGGTAATTATGGATCGACTAACCAAATTGGTGCATTTCATAGCTTACAGTATGTCGTACTCGGTCAAACATTTGAGACGTATGTAGATACAGCAAGTTGTGTGACTACATGGTGTATCAATTTCTAT
This sequence comes from Hydrangea macrophylla, assembly GCA_033977485.1. Taxonomy (NCBI): domain Eukaryota; kingdom Viridiplantae; phylum Streptophyta; class Magnoliopsida; order Cornales; family Hydrangeaceae; genus Hydrangea; species Hydrangea macrophylla. Next base: position 45,855,028 of record CM066986.1, read on the forward strand.
CATATCAGACTGTGCTCATGATTTACTACAGAGTTGTGGAAGAGCCTACGGCCAGCTTTGGGGACTTCATTAAGCTTGAGAATCGCCTTTCACCTGCAGACTGATATAAAAATGGAACGGGATAACCAAGTAATGGAAGACATGCTGCTAGCGTGTGTTATTGATTTTGAGAGCTCATGGGAGACTCATCTTCTGCTAATAGAATTTGCATACAACAATAGTCACCATTCAAATATAGGAATGGCACCCTTCGAGGCATTATATGGAAGGCCATGTTGATCACCTTTATGTTGGGCAGAGGTTGGAGATAATCAATTGCTTAGACCTAAATTAGTTTGGAAAACTAATGAGAAGATCAAGATTATGAAGGAAAGGATGCGAATGTCGAAGAATAGACACAAGAGTTATACAGATAAACATCACAAAAGTTTGGAATTTAGTGTTGGAGATCATGTGCTACTTAAAGTATCTCTGGTGCGAGGTATTGTCAGATTTGGACAGAAGGGAAGAAAGTTGGCATCGCGTTTCATTGGACCGTTTGATCCTCAAACTTATGGGAAAGGATGCCTATAGACTCGCGTTACCGCCTAAGATGTTGAGAGTACATAATGTGTTTAATGTCAGTATGTTAAGAAAGGGTGCTCACAATCCAAGTCACGAGATTAACTTTGAAGACATTGAGGTTAACAATAATGTGTCATTCCTTGAAGGACTAGTGCGAATTCTGGATCAAGGAGTTAAGAAGCTGAGGAATAAAGAGATTATGTTGGTGAAGATTTAGTGAAAGTTTCATGACGAAGGGGAAGCTTCTTGGAAATTGGAGTCAGAGATGCGAGCGAAGTATCCAGAGTTGTTCAAAGATGCTTAGATCAGATTTCGGGGATGAAATCTTTGTTTAGAGTGGGATGATGTAATACCTTTTATTTTCATTATACTTTATACCCTCTTTAATAAATAAGATTTAGTGTGCCTATCTTACCTTTCCTGTAATTTTTAGTTTCAATCGATCGAGCAATCTTCGAATGATTGAGAGTTTCGTTTCTTAATCGATCGAACCCACTTCGATCGCTTGAAACTCTACCGACCAGAATTTATGTCGTGTCTCCATTTTCAAATGATTAACCTGCTCTCAATCAATCGAACCATTACTGACCTATTCTCAATCAATCGAGCTCCCTTCGATCGATCAAACTTATTATCAGTTTACGTGTTTCGCCACCTGTCTTCTCTCTTTGGCTATGTATACCCCCTCACATATATGGGTTTGGGGTTACTGAAATCTTGAGAGTTAGAAAGAGAGAGATACCATTATATATAAAAACTCATACTCATATATATATATATGCACACATACCCAGATATATATATCTATATGTATGCAAACATTCACATTCACACACTCTCTAGAAAAGAAAGTGAGAAAAAGGATAAGGAGAGAAGAAACCAGAGAGAAGAAAAGAGACAAATAAACAGAGAGGAGATCATCCCGAGACCACCCGCGGCCACCCTGAGCTCGTCGGCATCACCGACATTAACGGTGAGTGCCTATACTCACTACGTATGTATATATGTGTTTTGGCAAGAAGGAATGGGCCCCGAATGTGCGTGAATGGTCTAGTTCTTTCTAGGAAGGAAACTGCTCTCAATCGATCAAATAGATTTTAAGTAATTGAGTACAGACTGACCTCGATCGATCAAACTTAGTTCAATCGATCGAAAATTACTTTTGTCAATCGATTAAAGTGAGTTCAATTGATCAAACTTGGCAGAATGTTAAATGTTTAGTTTGTTTATACCTGATGAACTGTTAAGATGCTATTATTATACGTCGATGTTGGAAAGCTATATTGGAATAATACACACGTGGAAAGATAGACTTAGCGTATTGAACAGTGGAACCATTTGGTTAATGTTGAGAGAATAATGAGATTAATAAGCCATTGTGCATAGTAGTGGGTCTATTGACCACAGAGGACGATACTGTTAATGATGGTATAAGTGAATGGGGTCGCTAAGATTGTATGATAGAGTGGGACTTTGTACCAAGATTAATACGTGGGGGAGGGGGGGGGGGGGGGGGGGATGGCCAGTATGGGTTAAGGGCGTGTTGGCCAGAATATATCAAAGGGGCACGTTGGCCGTAATGAATTAGGTGTGTTAGCCGTAACATATCAGGCTTGTTGGCTATAATGAATTAGGCATGTTGGCCGTAACGTATTGGGCACATTGGCCCTAATGAATCTGGTGCCTTGGCCGTAATGTATTAAGTGTGCTGGCTGGGCCCATGAGCGTGTTGGCTAAACTATATCAGGGCATTTTGTCTAAGATATATGGGAACGTGTCGAGGTTTGACAGACCATAAGTATGGGACTATGTGTCTAATTAAGGTGAACCCAAGAGTCTATTTTATGTTTGGGACAATGTCCGTGAGTTTGGGACGATGTCCGTTGAGATATATTGGATTGGTTCATAAATGCATGCGAACGATGAGATGATCCTTTTATTGATGTTGTTGTTTTATATACTGTAAATCTATAGATACACTGTTAGTATTTGCATTGACTCGGCTTTCGTAGCTGATGACGTTTATGCAGCTAGATATTCTACCTCTAGCTGACCAGGGTTATGAGTATGCAGGAGATGCATACATGGACAGGGGCTACGAGGATGGGGCCCACGATGACAGAGGCTATGCTGATGCGGATTACTACGCGAGTTGAAGACCTATAGCTTGACTATAGTTTATGTTTTTTGTTTTTATTGACTGCTGTAATAGTTATGGATATTACAAGCGTATGTGACCGTGATACGTTACTTACGTCTTTGCAGATACTTATGGTTTATAATAGTTAGTATCGAACTTTACATGTGTTGAACTAAGATAAATGCGTCATTTGATTATTACTCTAGTGATTAGACTTGGGTTATGGACAATATGGTGACTTTCAACTGTCATGGCCTACGCGTCCAAAAAGGAATTTATTTTCTCTATTTGGGTACTGCGGGGCGTGACACTTGCATGTATAAATTGTTGGGTTTGTGCCCTCAAACCATTACTTTATGTATGAGACATTTACATTTTAATATATGGATATCAGCTTACATTTCATTGTGATGTTCCTTTCATGAGATGATTGTTAATCCTTAAGTATCATAGTATGTATGAGATACATACAAGTGAGATACGAATTACTATTCTTCAATACTTAGAACTTGTCACAGTGGATAATGAGACTGGATACCTCATCAGGTCTACACTATAGCATGATTGACTACCATTGGATGGAGTGATTAATCTCAATCACTAGGGTGTTACTCTTAGTTAATATGCTAGTGCTTATAGTGCATTAACGGACCTGAGCTTTCCTATTGACACTCAAGACTGTCAACAGTCGATAGGAACTCATAACTTTTATAAGGTACGTGCTCTCAATCTTAAGACAATTATGAACACAGACTATGCTCTCAAGCTTTGAAGTACCAATCAGTGAGGTCTATAGAAGATGTTGACCTGGGTATCTTGGGTATGTCATGTTCACAAGGTTGTGAACATATATTGTCAAGATAGAATCCACCCTCTGATAGAGAGTAAGCATTCCCTTAAGAATGTCACCAAGTTGATTACTGAGAACTGCAGTCTTATTGATAAGTAGTTATCAATATGTTTGGTAATCATGAGAGGTGAATGGGACTCAAGGAATATAAGAAGTAATCATGATTCAGGTTGACAGTAACCATTTATCCAACTACTTGAATATGATTGCGAATGCTGAAGGTAGAGGGACATTAGTACAACATACAAGTCTAGTTATCGCTTCAGATATGTTCTTTTGCGTTAGAGTTCAGTTATCATTTTATAGTAGAGTAAACATTAACTGACCAGTTGACTAGTTTGCTAATCAAAGAGTTTGGTCATCAGAATTAACAACTGGTCTGAGTCAACAATAAAGAGCCTAGGAGGTCCCACTCTTAGCTCCGCGAGGATACTTGGAAAAGCACATGAGGATGATGTAAAAAGACAGGTTTGATTGATCGAAGTTGTCTCAATTGATTGAAGTCTGGACAGGTTCGATCGCCCGAAGGTGGTTCAATCGATCGAATATTCGATCGATCAAAGACACTTCGATCGCTTGAACTTTAGGTCAGTTCTGGGAATCTATAAATAGGGCAACTGTGTGTAGAAATAAGGGTTCATCATTTTAATATACCAGAAGCTGTAAAAACTATTTTAGAGCTCCCAAACCCTCTTCATCCTCTTTATTAGAAATCCCACCATCTCTAGTCTTTCCGGGAAGCATCCGCAGGAGTCATAAGAGTGAAGACAGCCTAGTGAAAGCTGTTGCACCATCCAGGAGAAATAAATTTAAAATTGGGTTCAAGACTTGAGGTATGATATCTTGTTCCCCTCTCTTGTACACATCTATGGAATTGACGAGTAGTAGATCCTGGGCTACCAATAAGTTTTTATAACTCAATATTTTCACTGCACGTTTAAAATAATTTAAACCTGTTTTTCGTTTGTAAAAGAGATCCCTCACTCCCTATATGGGGGATTGATTCTTTTAGGCAATAGATAGAACACCTTCGACTTACCTGGCCAACATCTGGTAGCTCTAGTCCATTGTTGGTTCACTAAAGGTCTCCAATCACTTTACAATATAATGAAAGAGCTTAGAAACACCCGTGACATAGGTCTCTTCGTTAATAGGGCTTAACCAAACACAAACTCTCTCTCTCTCTCTCTCCCACTTTGATCTGCTATAATCACATAAAAATCTCTTCACCAAAAATAGCATCATCTGCTTGGAACCATCTGTGGGAACAACATAGTTCTCAAAAATAAGTCTCTTGGTTAATAGACATGCCTTATAAGAAAGCTAAAAAGGCTGCTCAGGAGGCTAACGGGGATGTCCCAAAGGCCCATGTGCCAGCTGCCACAGTCTTAATACTGAAACAGATCACAGCGGCTCTCACACAGCTTCTGGAGAGCCATCGCCAGACCCAGCTACAAATCAATACCTTGCTAACCCAGTAAAATAATTGTTGGATCTGTACCCTCAAACCATTACTTTATAAGACATTGACATGTTAATATATGGATATCAGCTTTACATTTCATTATGTATGTTTCTTTCATAAGATGATTGTTAATCCTTAAGTATCATAGTAAGTAATTCGTGTGTGTATGAGATACATACAAGTGAGATACGAATTATTATTCTTTGATACTTAGAGCTTGTCACAGTGGATGATGAGACTGGATATCTCATGAGGTTTACACTGTAGCACGATTAACTACCATTGGATGGAGTGATTAATCTCAATCACTACAGTGTAACTCTTAGTTAATATGCTAGTTCTTATAGTGCATTGACCAACCTGAGCTTTACTATTGACACTCAAGACTGTCAAATAGTCAATAGGAACTCATAACTTGTATAAGGTACGTGTTCTCAATCTTGAGAGAATTATGGACACAAACTATGGATATGGCTGCTTTGACTTACCAATCAATGAGGTCTATAAAAGATCAACACTTGGGTATCTTGGGTATGTCATGTTCATGGGGTTATGAACATATATTGTCAAGATAGAATCTACCCTCTGTTTCAGAGTAAGCATTCCCTTGAGAATGTCACCAAGTTGATTACATAGAACTGCAGTCTTGTTGATAAGTAGGTATCAACATGTTTAGTAATCATGAGGATGAATGGGACTCAAGGAATACAAGAAGTAATCATGATCTAGGTTGACAGTAATAGTTTATCCGACTACCTGAATATGATTACGCATGCTAAAGGTAGAGTGACATTAGTACACCATATAAGTCTATTTATCGCTTCGAATATGTTCTTGTGTTAGAGTTCAGTTATTGTTTTATAGTGGGGTAAACGTTAAATGAAAGCCTCTATGGAAACTGTGGCCACCAAGCCTGTCTGTATAAGTCCTATGATTGCTGCTACACAGATTAAAGGGGATCCATATACTACATTGGATTCAACCCCCCTCAATGCTACTAAGAGTGCTATGAGGGGAATTGAATCTAATGGTGTCTTTGGTGGCAACAATAGAAAGGCTCTTGTTACCAATGAATTTGATCCAGAGACTGATGAAGATGATGAAGAGTTGTCTATAGATCATCCACTCAAGGTGGGCTATGTAGCTTCAATTAGAATAAATTCTAAGTTAGTGGAAGAGAATACACAACTTCGTGCCCTTCTTGCTGTGAAGAATGAAAATCAGGGTCAGGCCTTTGTTTCCCATCCTGGTTACTCTTCTTCAAAGAGGGGGCTTTCCCTTGCTAATAACACCCCTTTACGGGGTAATGGTAGTAGGGGAGGGAGGGGCAATTCTAGAGGAAGTAATAGCTGGAGGGAAACTCAGTTTGAAAATTTTGATATCTGCCCAGGAGCCCATCTCCCTATTTCTGTTAATTCAAAAAACTGTGAGGTTTCTACTGCTCATACTGTTCTTAATGTGTCAGCCCATTCTTTAGAGAATCAAACAAATTTTTCCGAAAATTCTTCTTGTGATCTCTCTAAGTTGTCTAACACTGGGCCCAAGGTGTTTGGCGCGTGTGCGAGCCCCAACGGTCATGTTGCAGATGACAAGCACATGGGTAGTCTTTCTTTATTCGCAATTTCCGGTGATGTGGCCTCTCAATGTCCTGAGGCTCCCACTTCGGTTACACGCGTGGTAAGTGGGAGTGAAGCCAACGGGCAGATTTTTGCCAACAGTGCTGTACAAAATCCTGGCTTGGACAGTGCAGCGCAAGCTGGATTTGTTGCCCCTACACGCAACATGGTGGGCACAAGCACCAAGGCCGGGTCTTTTGAGGCTGACAAGCACATGGGCGTACCCCACTTTTCCCTATTACCCGGCGCTTTGTCCACTGCATCAAACCTCCAAAATTCAGCAACATGCCACTTGAGCCTTGCCCTTGAGCCCACATACTCCAATGCATCAACAGTGAGTCAAAAGGCTACCTACCCCTTACCCTTAAAATCCGGAGATGTGTCTCCCTTACATTCTCCAATTTTTAATTCATCTTCTCCTATAGTTAATGACTCGCATATAGGGGCCCACCAACCAACTTTATCTCTTGCTAATGTGGATTTGTATTCCACTCACGTGGACAGCTCTACCACCCACAAAAGTACTCCCACCTCTGTTCCTACTTCCTCTACAACCAAACTGCATGGTCCCCCACTTGTAAGTTCAGAGAAGCTGCCTGCTACAAATCAGATTGAGCTTAACAACACCAAGACTTGGGCTTCCTTGGTTACTCCCCAGAATTCTCTAGGCTTTAAGCTGAATTACATAAAACCTCGGGAAGGAGATAGAAATCAGCACCTCAGTATCCCAAAGGAGGTGTACATAGAACGAAGTCATGCTTGGCACAACACATTAGTTGGGTATTTCATTGGGAAGAAAATTCCTTTCTCATTTGTCAAGAATGCTACAGAAAGATTATGGGGAAAAAAGGGTCTGCATGATATGGTAGCCACTGATTCAGGCTTTTTCTTCTTTACATTCAATAGTGAAGAGGAGTGTTTGGCTATTCTTGAAGGAGGTCCATGGCATGTGAGTGGACAACCAATTATTTTGAGGAAATGGCAGTCTGGCCTTACTCTCTCCAGGGAGGCGATATCCACAATTCCGGTGTGGGTTCATATTTATAATATTCCACTGGAACTGTGGAACCCTTTGGGGTTAAGCCATATAGCAAGTGCTATAGGGAAACCTCTGCATGTAGCTAAAGTCACTGTTGACGGAAGACGAATCTCATATGCTCGAATATGCATTGAGCTCAATGCCAAACATGAGTTACTTAAAGAGCTTGTGATTGATTTTGAAGACCCTCTTACTGGTGAAATTGAGCCCATTTACCTTCCAATTCAATACCAATGGAATCCCATTCGTTGTGCAAAATGCAAGAAATTTGGCCACGATTGTGCTAAACTACCTAAAGCTCCAATCCAGGCCCAGAAAGCTCCTCCTGTTACTCAAGAAAATACTGCAGATGCATGGCAAACCAAAAATAAGGGCAAGTTCAGTGGAGTTGAAAAAACAGGCACTACATCAAGTCCGGCTACTATGCATGAACCCACATTTGGTATTACTAAAGACACTGCCAAAACTGATATAATTTCAGATATTCACTTGAATTCTTATGCTCCTGTCAGTCCCAAGAGTCTGGCTTTGAAGAGTAATAGGTTCTCCTCCTTGGAAGTAGTCAATGAGGAAGATGATCCAACAGTTCTGCCAGCTTATGCGATGGAAGGAGCACCTGTTCTAACCAAAGGTCCAAATGTTATATTACCCACCGTAGAGGATTCACAAATTTCTAGTGATAGATCAGCTCCTTTAATTAAGGAGGATGTTCAAGGTGTAATAGCAACTATCAATTCTTGTGAAGATAATAATTCCATGAAGATTGTAGATACTCAGGACCAAGCTTTTAAATTTCAAAATGTTGAGATTTTAGTTGTGGAAAAGAAAGAACAAGCTAACATTTCTCTGAATTCTCTAAGCACAAATTTGGTGGAAGAAATACCATCTCAGCAAACCTCTAATTCTGGGCAGCAGAACTATGCAGATGATAAGGATTGTCAGGAACAGGCAATGATAGAGGAAGCCAATGAATCTGCCTCATATCTATCCTCCTCACAGAAGGATGCTCTCTATCTGGACTCAGGTCAGATCTCTCCTCTTGTCTCCCCTGTTAATAAAATTCAGAATGGTATTAGCCCTGGTATAAGGAATAGAAAAGGATCGTCCTCAGGAAGGAGGAAAAAACCTCATAAAAGAAATTAATGATTATAAGCTGCTGGAATATAAGGGGTCTCAACCAACCCTCTAAACAATTTGAGGTTGCTAAATTTATTTTTCAAAATAATCTTGATGTTATTGGTATTGTTGAAACCAAAGTTAGACAGTCTAATGAAGATTTGATCAAAAGAAACATTTTTAAAAATTGGAACCTTGTTACCAATAGTACTACCACATCTGTTGGTAGAATTTGGGTTGGTTGGAATCCTGATAAAGTTAAACTTTCTATCCTTAAAACCACCCCCCAAGTTATTCATACTCTTATTGAAAATGATGACCAAAGCATAGCCTTTGAAGCGTCTTTTATTTATGGAGCAAACACTGGCCCTGAAAGAGTTAATCTTTGGGCTACCCTGAAATCTATTTCTAGATCTAGTCATTCAACCAATCCAAATCACATTGTTTTGGGGGACTTTAATGTTGTTTTGAATACCAATGAGATTTCTGATGCCAATGTTTGCCTGAATTCTGAAATTAATGAATTTACTGAATGTGTGAACCACCTCTGTCTGTCTGATCTGCGATATTCTGGGGAGTTTTTCACTTGGTGTAATAGGAGATATGGGAAACCTGACTTTACAGAAAGGAAATTAGACAGAGTATTAGTTAACCAAGCCTGGCTGGATAATTTTCCTGATGCTTTTACTCACTTCCACAAGCCAGGTATCTCTGATCATTCATCTATTATTACTTATGTTGATAGAAAAGCTAGCAAGAAGGGTAGATCCTTTAAATTCTATAACTTTTGGACTCAACTTGATAGCTACTCTGAAGTGGTTTCCCAAGCCTGGAACTCCAATGTTAGCGGCACTCTCCAGTACCAAATTTGCCACAAACTTAGAATTGTCAAACATGAGTTAAAAAAGTTTAGCAAAAAGTTTTATGGTAAGGAAAAACTTCAAGCTGACAAAGCAAGAGAAGAGTTGGAGAATGTCCAATCTGAACTTCTTCAAAATCCTTATGACACTAATCTTTTAACCAAGCAAAAAGTTTGCATGAAACTTTTCCTTGACTCTATTTGGATTGAAGAAGAGACACTCAAACAGAAATCTAGAATTCAATGGTTAGAGGGAGGTGATAAAAATTCTAGATATTTCTTTAATTATATCAAAGAGAGAAGGAATAGGAATAGAATTTTCAAATTGGAAAAACCTAACGGCCAGTTTACTTGTAATATTGAAGATGCAAAAAATGAAGCTGTTAGATATTTCAAAACTCTCCTGGGTACTTCTGCTACAAATTCTTACCCGGGTATTGCTACTTTAAGTCAATTTATCCATAAGAGGATACCTGAGAACCTTGTGATGAGTCTTGATAGTGTTCCCACCTCTGAAGAGATTAAAGATGTTTTTTTCTCATTACATGACAACAAAGCTCCGGGTCCGGATGGTTTTAATGCCTATTTTTTTAAACAGTCTTGGCACATTGTGGGATCTAATGTCATATCTGCTATTACTGAATTTTTCACCACCGGAGAAATGCTTAGAGAGTCTAATGCAACTATTATCGCTTTGATTCCTAAAGTCCCCAATCCTTCTAAGATGGGGGACTTTAGGCCAATATCTTGTTGTAATACAATCTACAAATGCATTTCGAAAATCATTGCTAATAAACTCCAAATGGTTCTTCCCTCTATTATTGATCAAGCTCAATCAGCCTTTGTCAAAGGGAGGAAAATCAGTGACAATGTTTTACTTGCTCTAGATCTTTTAAGAGATTACCATAAAACTGGAGGTAAACCTCGGGCTGCCGCCAAGGTGGATCTTATGAAAGCATATGACCATGTTAATTGGAGTTTCCTTTTTGATCTTCTTAATATTTTAGGTTTTCCTCCTTTATTGAGAAAATGGATCAAAGCTTGTATATCTACTCCAAGGTATTCCATTAATTTTAATGGTGAATCAGTGGGATACTTTGATGGAGCAAAAGGTCTTAGGCAGGGTGATCCCATGTCCCCTTACCTTTTTGTAATCATTATGGATGCTTTGAGCCAACTTCTACATTCTAACATCCAGAATAGTTCCTTTTCTTTCCACTGGAAATGCGACAAAATGAAAATCTCACATCTTTGCTTCGCTGATGACTTAATTATTCTTTTAAATGGGGACTTGGAGTCAGCAAAACTTATAAGACATACTTTGAATCAATTTTATGATATTTCTGGCTTGCAAGCTAATAATACTAAAAGCTGTCTTTTCTTATCAGGGGTTGATGATAACTTGGCCACTGATTTGTTAAGTGAACTCCATTTTTCTAAAGGGAGTCTTCCCTTAAAGTATTTAGGTGTTCCTTTGATTACCACTAAATTAAAGAAATGCCATTGTGAAGAGCTTATTTCTAAAATTTGTTCTCGTATTAACTCTTGGAAATCCAAATTTCTTTCCTTTGCTGGTAGGACTCAACTTATCCGTTCTGTGTTATCTGGGATTCAACTTTTTTGGTCTGGAATGTTTATATTACCAAAAAGTGTGCTTAAACAGGTGGAACAATGTATGAACAGATTCCTTTGGAGTGGAGGAACTGAAAGAATACACGGTGCTAAAATTGCTTGGGTGAATGTTTGTAAACCCAAAGAAGAGGGAGACCTCGGTCTAAAGGACATTTTCCTTACGAACACAGTGCTCAATCTGAAACATTTAGGGAGTATTCTTGACCCTTCTAATAACTCGTTATGGAAAAAGTGGATCCACATGTACATGCTCAAATCCAAAAGCATTTGGGAGGTGAAAGCCCCTGGACAATGCTCTTGGTATTGGAGAAAGCTATTAAAGCTTAGGAGTATAGCTAGGCCTTTAATCAAACATAAAATCGGTAATGGCTTAAATACTTCACTTTGGTATGATAATTGGCTCCCTTGTGGGCCTTTATTTGAGAAGTATACCTCTCGAATTGCCTATGATGCTGCTATTGCCCCTAATGCTAAAGTGGCAACTATTGTGTCTCACTTGGAATGGAATTGGCCTTCCTCTAATTCCATTGGACTAAATGAAGTTCGGGCCATTTTGTCTAATTTTTATCAGCCTACTACACTTCAAGACAAAATGGTTTGGACTACTTCTCCTAATGGCAAGTATAACTTCTCTCATGTATGGAACTACCTTAGACCCATTAATTCTGATGTCCCTTGGCACCATTTTGTTTGGTACTCTGGGAACTCTCCTAGACATAACTTTATATTATGGCTTGCTATCCAGAGAAGGCTAGCAACACAAGATAGAATTTGTAACTACACTCCAGGGCCTTTAGCATGTGCTTTATGCCTGAGGCAATTGGACTCTCATGATCATCTTTTCTTTGAGTGTACTTACTCCAATTTCATTTGGCAGGACTTAATGCTGAGATGCAACCTAATTTGGAATGGCACCCCTTGGGATAATACTGTGTCGTGGATGATCCAGCATTGGAAGGGGAGGACTCCTCAGCATATGATACCCAGAATTTGTTTGGGGATTACAATTTATGGCATATGGAAGGAAAGAAACAAAAGAACCTTTCAGAACTCATCTATACCAAAAGAGCACCTTTTGAAGAATTTTGTCTCACAAATCAGTGCTCAAATCAGGACCAAATGGAAAACTCACAACCGTCTTCAAGCCTTGCTTAGGAATTGGGAGTAATTGGGAGTTGTTTTGATTTGCTCTCACTGTTTTCTTTGTATTGATTTGGTTTTTCCTTGGTTTGGTTTTCTTTTTGTTGTTCCCATTTTTGGCCTTTTGAGGCATTTTTTGTGGTTTGACTTGCCATTTGTCCTTATGCTTTGTGCCTGTTGAATATCCTGGGGTATGCCCCTTGTACATTTGTACATCCCCTTTTTGGAATCTATTTACCGTTTTCCGAAAAAAAAAAAAAAAAAAAAAAAAAAAAAAAAAACTAATCAGTTGGTTAGTTTGCTGATCAAAGAGTTTGGTCATGGGAATTAACAACTGATCTGAGCCAACAATAAAGAGCCTAGGAGGTCCCACTCTTAGCTTCGCTAGGATGCTTGGATAGGCACATGAGGATGATGTTAAGACAGGTTCAATCGATCGAGACAACTCGATCGATTGAAGTTTGGATAGGTTCGATCGCTCAAAGATGGTTTAATCGATCGAAGCCACTTCGATCGCTCGAACATTAAATCGGTTCTGGAATCTATAAATAGGGCAGCTGCGTCCAGAAAAAGAGTTCGTCGTTTTAACACGCCAAAAGCTACAAAAACTAATTTTAGAGCTCCCAAACCTTCATTATCCTCTCTATTAGGGTTCCCACCAACCCTAGTCTTTCCAGAAGGCATCCGTAGGAGTCATAAGGGTGAAGATAACCTAGTGGAGGCTGCTTCACAATCAAGGAGAAAGAAAATCAGAATTGGGTTCAAGACCTGAGGTATAATTCTTTTTCTTCTTTAGTATACGCATCTATTGAATTGACGAGTAGTAGATCTTGGGCTGCTAATAAGTTTTTTATAACTCAACATTTCTACTGCGCATTTAAAATAATTTTAAACCTGTTTTTCCTTCAATTGGTATCAGAGGCATGCTTGTTTGGATCTATAGATGTGTTTTGGAACACTAGTTTTGATTTGCATGTTGATTTTAGAACTATTTTTGAAACTACATCGTCACAGATCTATTTCTGCAGTGTTATTGCAGTAGAATAAAAATCTGTGATTGCATTGGATGCATAATGGATTCGATCGATCGAAGTAGTCTCGATCGATCAAACTTTGTCTGTTCTCAAGCGATCGAACTAGTTTCGATCGATCGAACTTTGGTTCTGTTCGAACAATCGAATGGTGTTTAATCGATCAAAAGCGATTCTCTATCTAGGAGTTCAGTTTATAGTTTTAATGTTTTTAAAATGTATACTTTATTTTTTTTAAAATATGTTGTAAAATTTTTCAAACATTTATGTGAAACTGAAAGTTCAATCGATTGAACATAATTGATCGAGGGTTAGATCGATCGAACCTTCCTTGATCGATCGAAGTGTGACAGAGAAGTGAGATGTTATTTTGTTTTCTAATTCAGTGCATAAAGAGTTTATGCACTGTGTGAATCAATTAGGGGTTCCAATAGTTACACATATTTGTTATATATGCGTGGATGTGCGTACGACTAACCATTTTTGCAGCAAGATTAGTCTGCTATCTCTCATGGCACCAATCATCAACAAATGTATTTTCCAAAAAAAAAAAATCATCAACAAATATTTTATTTTGTATTTCAATATTTGTGTTTTGTGATTGTTGTATTTAATTATTGGTTTGGTTTTAAGGCATGTGTAAAGGGTGCTGCAACTTTAATCCTATGAAAAAGAAAGTCGCACCAGATTCCCTAGCCTTCTTTATTTTCTTGTTGTTGATTTCTATTTCTAGATAAATTGTAAGCTTCGAAAAAAGCATAGGACCAATGTAATAGAATTAGAATATAGCATTTGGAAAGAAAGGAACGCACGAACATTCAAATCCGAAGTAAAAACAAAGGAAAGGCTCCTACAAGAGATCAACCTCCAAGTTTCTACACAGATCCAAATCAAGTGGAGAAATGATCCTCATCTCCCTAATTACATAGCTAGATGGGCATAGTTTGTCATTGTTACCGTAATTGTGATTTTTATTTTTATCTCTGTTGCTTGCTGGGGGCCTTGGGCTTTACTGTTTTGATTTTAGGGGTTCCCCATCATCTTTTCATTAGTTCAGTGTTCTTTTGCTAGGATGGGTTTTTATCTTGGCTTTTGGCTTTGATAGATTCACATCCTTTTTGCATCTTTTGGATTCTTTTGCATTTTTGTTTATCCTGGGGTATGCCCCTTGTATTTTGTATAGTGTCGTTCGGCTTGTTCTTTTATCTATTCACCTTTTCCCAAAAAAAAATAGAATTAGAATATACAATGAGATAGAGGAGCAAGCCATTGTCCATAAAGATGGAGCTGGAGGCGGTCAAACCAAGGAGGAGGTTCTATGAAGATAGAGCCATGGAAGATAGAGGCATATGAATGCCTTTGTTTCAATTTTAGTTTTTTGTTTTATGTACTTAGCTGTGATTGGCATTTAATTATATTGTTACTGCTTGAATGCACGTAAAACAAGTTTTCTAAAATAAAACTCAAAAACCGTTTTAACACATTAGTAAACATTAGATGTTTATGGGTAATGTGTGGAAACAATTTTTTTCAAAAGCAAAATCCTTTACTACCAAATCTAGTGGGAGAAGGTCTTATTAATAACACCCACAATCTTCCATTAACGGTTCATTATAAGATGAGTAGTGTTTTCTTGTCACCTTGCCAGGGGTGATCATTCCATACGGAGGCACTACTTGAGGCTTAGCTAGTATGTACCATTGGTTACTAGATGTGAACTTCCTATGGATAGGATCAATCAGACGTGTTAGAGGGTGACCACCATACGGAGGCACTACTTGAGGCAGTTGTGATTGGATCCTAATTAATGGTACATACTAGCTAAGCTATGGATAAGGGATCCCACACGGGGCATTATTTAGAAACTTAGAGATTAAAAGGTGTTCGGGAGTCATTACTTGTTTTGCAAGAGTTGCATAGTGGACAAGTCATGATTAATCGAAAGATCGAACATTGACCACCACACGGAGGCTTTATTCTTTCGTTTCGATATTCCGGCGACTTTGTTTTAAAATAAGAGTTTTAAGGATTCTTTTATTTCAAGCTGTCAAAATCTGATATCCATATTTATTTTGTCTTTTGATTTTCTCAGTAAATCATAATGTCTGGATCTACTTTTAGTCCACTTTCCATGATACTCACTCAAAACAAGTTAACTGGAAATAACTACACAGAATGGACACGAAACCTTAACATCATATTAACTGTGGAGGATCACATATATGTCCTCACCACCCCATGCCCCGAAGAACCCGCGGCAAATGCTTCGGCAGCTACCAGACACGAGTTGAATAAATGGAAGAAGTCGAATAGAATGGCCCGTTGCTATATTCTGGCCTCAATGGCTGGTGTGTTGCAATACCAATTACAGTCGAACAATTCTGCCAGTGACATTATCAAATCCCTGAAAAAGATGTTTGGGGAGCATGGCAGGCCTGCTAGACAGGTAACTATGCAGAAGATAATGAGTGCTAAGATGTTGGAAGGGACTCCAGTCAAAGAATATGTTTTAAAAATGATTAGTTATTTAAACGACTGGAGACCCTAGGTGCCAACATTGATGCACAGACCCAATTTGATATGATCCTTAATACGTTGTCGCCTTCTTTCGATTAATTTAAACTAAACTATAATATTAATAAAATGGATTTTTCAATGAGCGAATTAATGAGTTCTTTACTGGCAGCGGAAGGGGTGATCAAACTTGGGGGCAACGTTCTGAATGTTGAAAAAAGTTCTTCTTCTTCCCGATCTATGCCGAAAAGTAAGAAAGGAAAGAAGAAGGCTGGCACTGGTGCTCCAAGTGTTGGACCGGTCCCTAAGATTGCAAAATCCAAGGGAAAAGGTAAGGGCAAAGGGGAGGTGGGTGGCCAAGGCAAAGGAAAGTGTTTCCAATGCGGTGAGAAGGGCCACTAAAAGAGGAACTATCCAGAATTCTTAGCTACAAGAGTTCAAGGTATGATTGAATCACATGTGATTGAAGTAAGTTTTATAACGGATACTTCAAACACTTGGTGCATTGATTCTGGTATGACTAACCATATCAGTAATTCATTGTAGGGATTCAGATCAACCAGGAGGTGTAGTGATGGGGAGATTGTACTTACTCTAGGTTCTAGCGCAACCGTATTTGCTGTTGCTATAGGAGTCGTAGTTTTAGAATAAAGTTTTGATTTTATTAGATGTACTTTACGTCCCTTCAATGAGACGTAATTTAATTTCAGTTTCAAATTTATCGAATAATGGTTATTCTTTTTATTTTGGAACTGAAGTTGTTATTAAAAGAAATGGTTCTTTTATTTGTTCTGGTGTTAAATCAAATGGTTTGTATGTGATTATTCCCAATATTTCTAAAGATTCTTGTATGGAACTTAATAACTCAGTGGTAACTGTACCATCTAAAAGAAATGAACCTTCCACTAATCCAACAAGGCTTTAGCATGTGAGGCTTGGCCATATCAATCTAAATAGGATTGGCAGACTAGTCAAAGAAAGGGTCTTAGGCGATTTGGTTCTCAAACCATGGAAGTCTGTCTGCGAGTCTTGTTTAGAGGGTAAGATGACCAAAAGGCCCTTTCCCACAAATGGCAATAGGACCAATGCATTGTTGGAATTAGTTCATACTGATGTGTGTGGACCAATAAATATTAGAGCAAGGGGTGGTTATGAGTATTTCATTACGTTTACTGATGACCACTCTAGGTATGGATATGTGTACCTAATGCAGCATAAGTTTGAGCCTTTGAAAAGTTCAAAGAGTTTAGGGCTGAAGTAGAGAAGCAATTGGGCACGCATCAAGGCCATTCGATCTAATCGAGGTGGCGAGTACCTCTCTAATGAGTTTATTGATCACCTCATACAGAATGGGATTCTATCACAGTTGACTACACCTGGCACACCTCAGCAGAATGGTGTAGCAGAGAGAAGGAATAGGACTCTTTTAGATATGACTAGGTCGATGATGAGTTATTCGGAGTTACCTTTATTCCTTTGGGGTTATGCTTTGGAAACCGCAGCGTACATACTAAATCTAGTACCAAGCAAATCTGTTCCCAGGACACCATGGACGATGTGGATGCCGCAAGCCTTGTTTGCAACATCTCCGAATATGGGGGTGCCCGGCACATGTGCTGAAAGGAAAGATGAGCAAGTTGGATTCTAGATCGAAAGTATGTTACTTCGTAGGGCATCCAAAGGGTACTTATGGATGGTATTTTTATGATCTAAGAGAACAGAAAGTGTTTGTTAGTGTAAATGTTGTTTTCTTGGAGGATGATTATATCATAAACCATAAACCTAGGGGAAGGATAGATCTGAGAGAAATAGAAGGAGAGCCCTCAGTCCAACCCGTAGTTAATAACGATGTAAATCAAGAAACTACCACTTTTTCACCAATTTCAGCATTGGTACCTCGTCGTAGTGGGAGGATTATCAGCCAGCCTGATAGATACATCTTCTTAGGAGAAGTTTTTGAAGCTGTCTCCATAGAATCTGAATATGATCCTACCACATATGAAGAGGCAGTGGATGATGTAGATTCAGCTCATTGGGTTAAAGCTATGAAAGTTAGATTGGAATCTATGGATTCCAATCAGGTCTGGGTTCTTGTAGAACTTCTAGCCAATATTAAACCCATTGGCTACAAGTGGGTCTACCAGAGGAAAAGAGGATTTGATGGAAAGGTTGAGACCTTTAATGCCAGGCTTGTAGTGAAAGGTTATACTCAGAGGGAGGGCATTGACTATGAGGAAACCTTCTCGTCGGTAGCCATGCTCAAGTCCATCAGAATACTGTTATCCATTGCTGCTTGCCTAGATTATAAGATTTGACATATGGATGTCAAGACTGCATTCTTGAATGGTAATCTTGAGGAGGACATCTATATGCAACAACCAGAAGGGGTTCATAGCTGGTCAGAAAGGTAACTTGGTATGCAAGCTGCAAAAGTCCATTTATGGGCTTAAGTAGGCATCCAGGAGTTGGAACATTCGTTTTGACCAAGCGGGTCAAATCGTTTGGTTTTACACAGAATCTGGATGAACCTTGTGTATACAAGAAGTGTGAAGTGAAAGTGGTGGCTTTTCTTGTGCGCTATGTTGACAACACTCTACTTATTGAGAATGATGTAGCGGCATTGTCAACGGTTAAGGTTTGGCTTGCTATTACTTTCGATATGAAAGATCTAGGAGAGGCGAGCTATATTCTTGGAATAAAGCTCTTTCGGGATCGTAAGGAAAAGATAATGGGATTATCTTAAGCTGGTTATATCGATAAGGTACTAACTAGGTTTTCAATGGATAATTCGAAGAAAGGTTTGTTACCTTTCAGGCATGGTTTAGCGTTCTCCAAGGACCAGTGCCCAAAAACATAGGAGAAGAGGAATTGCATGGCAGGAGTTCCCTATGCTTCGGCAGTGGGAGGTCTCATGTATGTGATGTTATGCACTATACCAGATATCTGCTTTGCCATTGGCATGGTTAGTAGATATCAATCGAATCTAGGTCCAGAGCACTAGACAACCTTTAAGCACATTCTTAAGTACTTGAGAAGGACTAATGATTACATGCTTATGTACGGTGGTAGTGAGTTAATTCCAGTAGGATACCTGACTCGAACTTTATGTCAGATAAAGATTCAAGGAAGTCGACTTTCGAACATCTCTTTACCTTAGGAGGTGGTGCTATCAGTTGGAGGAGCATTAAGTAGAAATGCATTACAGACTCAACTACAGAAGGTGAGTATGTGGCTGTTTGTGAAGCCGCAAAGGAAGTTGTTTGGCTCAAGAAATTCCTTATAGAGCTCGAGGTGGTACCAGCATCGCTATCACCTATTACACTTATTGTGATAATAGTGGGGCAGTGGCTCAGTCCAAGGAGCTAAGGAACCACAGAAAGGGAAAGCGCGTAGAGCGGAAATATCATCTAATCCGAGATATTGTTCAACGTGGAGATGTGACTGTCAGCAAGATTGCCACCTCTGACAATCTTGTGGATCCATTTACAAAGGCCTTTCCATAGAAGGTCTTTGATTGTCATTTAGATAGACTAGGTCTCAGATGTAATCCTATATGGTTGTGAGTGCAAGTGGGAGTTTGTTGGGTTTGTGCCCTCAAACCATTACTTTATGAAACATTGAGTTTTTCATATATGGATATCAGCTTTACATTTCTAACACGGCTAAAAATCTGTGTGCGCTTGTGTGCTATACCCAAGTGTAGGTAGACGTGCAAGTAGTAATCTAGTTAAGACCAGGTCGATCCCACAAGGAAGGTTGAGAACTAATTACCTAGATTGAACTCTAAAAGAAAAAAAAGAAGATTTAATATTTAAGGTAAGTGTAGAACACGTAGTTCTATAATTAACAACTACTAAAAGTAAAACAATTAACTAAACTACGAATTAACTACTAAACTAAAGCGATATTTTAAATACGGTTTGTACTTAATAAAAGGGAACGTTGGGATCACACGAATCCACCGCGACCTAGCCATCTACCATGCACCTACATTAAAGCTCTAAGGAGTTCATCTCTCTATAGTATTCTGTATTTCTCTAAAAATAAAGAATCAATAGTTTCATGGCCGGGACTATATCATCACAGTTAAATTGAAACACATGAAAGCGGTTTAAATCAATAGTTGAGTCTCGCACCTACAATGGTGTTAGCATTGAGGGTGGTTTGCAAAAGATATCGAAAGAAAATGCCTTAAGGCCTTAAGTTCAAAGTCTGTTTTGACAAACTGAGCATTTGCGGACAGTTTGATAACAAATCTCTAAAGCAGAAAGTCTTGGAATACTATAGGGGATCTTCTCAAGAATTAGACTTCTCGATCGATCGACGTGCTTTCGATCAATCGAGAATCGTCATCTTTCGAGCGATCGAAATGGCTTCGATCGCTTGCCAATGTCCAAGGTTCGATCAATCGAACTAACTTCGATCGGTCGAACATAGGTTCTAAACTGATGAATGGCAGAGGCTAGAGAATACTGTTTCATCGTGATCTCCCAACGCTAGGACTACTCAGACATAGTCTGAAGTGTCATAGATGCATTTTTAACGTAAAAATCCATTAAAGCTTTGTTTGGTTGTGATTTAAACATGAAAATTACAAAAATTATTGATAATAGCAAACCAACAAGCAAAACTATGAGCTATTCAGATTTTAAACTACTGAAACTACTGGCGGAATATAAATAAAACTAATATGAAAACCTGGAACGCAAACACTTGTATTAATCACTGAAATCTTCAAACAACCAACCAATAATCCAAAGTTTAACCTACAAAAACAAACAAGACTCTCTATCTCTCTATCTAAACTGATGAAAAGCAAAAGAGGCGTCCTTTAGGACGAAAATACAACGAGTATATATACATAAACCTAAAACTAGGGTTAAACGCTTTCTCTCTGCTGCGTGCACGTAAGTTCTGATAAAAGCCATGTTCGATCGATCGAACATCACTCAATCGATTGAACTTCTAGAATGCTCGAGCGCTTGAACTGGCTTCGATCGATCGAACTCTCGATCGCTCGAGACTCGCTTTTCATGTTTGAATTGTCTTCCTTAAAATCCAGCAACCCTTTTATCCTGCTTATTCATTTCTTCACACAGCAAGCAATGATCTGCATAAATTATAGCTAAATTAATACAACTTATCATAGATTAATCATATTATGTAAAGGCTGGCATTGTAATCCAAATTGCAGATATATAAAGGAATTGTAGACTAAATTAGTGTATTTTCTTCTTTTAGTGTGGTTGTATTTTACAAGTACCCCCGCTTATCACAACCCCCAACTAGCGAATTGTTAGTCCCTAGCAATAAAGCGAAAATAAAACAAGCTAGACTAATACTACAATGACTAACTAAGACAAAATAAAATAAAATAACTACTCTAAATAGAAAGAGAAACTACCTAACTCACTTTCGCTGGAATCGCGGTTGTATTTAGCAAATGCAACAAGCAGTTAAACCCCTAGGTTCCCCCTAGTGGACGAGTGTGGTCTCGTGAGGGTTTACAGTGAATATACCCACAAAATTCTAAATTTTTAAAGTTCAAAAAGACATAGAACAACTTTTAAACAACCTCTTCTATTCAAAACTGTTAACTTAGCTCTACAAAGATATATTAACCTCAAGCAAACCATGAAAGAAACCCACATACTCCTCATGTTACCAAGATAGATATAACAAATGCATCACAATTATGTATCCGTGTGTGTGTGTGTGAAGTTATGATGTGAACCCGTGGAATTGATATTCCGTGAACCCACAATCAGATTGTAAATAACCCAAGAAAGCCAAAAATCAAGTCACAGGGATGATCTAGACCCGTTGAAATCCTGTTTCAAGAACCCAGATTTGGTTTGAACGCCACAAAGGGAATGCCTTTGATAAGTTCGGATTGTTCAATCAAGAACAAGCAGAGAAAACTGAATAGCTCTCCAGAAAAATAAATTTCATTCACGTTGTATCTCCCAAATCTGCTACAAAGTTCTTTCTTTTAATCCCTTCTAAGAAACCCTTGGGCCAAAAAGGCCTTCAACGAAAATAAAAGATATGGGCTAAATACTCAAGCCCAAAACAACTTAAACTGCATGTTTAAAGCTAAATAAATGTCTACTTAAAAAAATTAAAATAGGCCCACATTCCAAAACCATAGAAACATAAAAATTAAAGTCTATAAAAACCCAATAAGCTATTCCACCCCTTCTGAAGCTTGTATCACATGAACTAGAACTGATTCTTCTTCCTTCAAGCCCATGTTAAATGTTGGGGCCTTGCATAATAAGTTTATGAGCTTTGCCCAAGTGGATTGCACCAGTCCTTGCATTGCGTCGTTGATCTTCTTAGCTCTTGATCTTGTGATTGGCCCATCTGGAACTTGCAAATGATCATCTTTAAGCTTTGGTCCACTATGGTTCCCATCATTCCCCCTCTCCTCAAAAGGATTCGACCTCGAATCGTCACCTGCATCAAAAGGAGAAAGATCAGAAACATTGAAACTAGCAGAAACATTATACTCACCTGGAAGATCCACTTTATAGGCATTATCATTAATTTTCTCAAGGATTTGGAAAGGCCCATCCCCTCGAGGATGCAATTTAGTCCGTCTATGAGCTGGGAACCTTTCTTTGCGCATATGAACCCACACCCAGTCTCCGAGTTCAAAGGTGACACGCCGTCTCCCTTTATTGGCTTGGGAAGCAAACTTTTCATTTTTTTGGGCAATTTGAAGTCGTACTCTCTCATGAATTGACTTCACCAATTCAGCCTTTTGGTGTCCATCCAAACTACTCCTGACATCAACAGGTAAAGGCATTAAATCTAAAGGAGTAAGTGGATTAAAACCATAAACAATTTCAAAACCATATAAACATAAAAATTAAAGTCTATAAAAACCCAATAAGTTCACGTTTGTAAAGTCCATTAAACAATTTTAATGGAATGATGGGAACCATAGTGGACCAAAGCTTAAAGATGATCATTTGCAAGTTCCAGATGGGCCAATCACAAGATCAAGAGCTAAGAAGATCAACGACGCAATGCAAGGACTGGTGCAATCCACTTGGGCAAAGCTCATAAACTTATTATGCAAGGCCCCAACATTTAACATGGGCTTGAAGGAAGAAGAATCAGTTCTAGTTCATGTGATACAAGCTTCAGAAGGGGTGGAATAGCTTATTGGGTTTTTATAGACTTTAATTTTTATGTTTCTATGGTTTTGGAATGTGGGCCTATTTTAATTTTTTTTTTTTATCGCGGCTTACCGATCTTTTCTCTTCTCTTCTCTTCTCTTCTCTTTTCTTTTCTTTTCTTTTTCTTTTTTTTTTTTTTTTTTTTTTTTTTTTTTTTTTTTTTTTTATCGCGGCTTACCGATCTCTTCTCTTCTCTTCTCTTCTCTTTTCTTTTCTTTTCTTTTTCTTTTTTTTTTTTTTTTTTTTTTTTTGATAGTCAGGGAGCTTCACAGTTCACGTTTGTAAAGCACCAATAACCCTAAATCACGAGGATGAACGAACACGAAGTAGCAAGAGAAAAAAAAATCGCAAATCAGATTCGCAACCCTAAACACGAAATTCCAGATCGTAATCACGAACACGAACACGAACTGGAACTGAAATAAGAATACGAAAAGAACAGAACACGAATTGAACAGGAAGACGAGATGAAACAAGATCACGAAAAATAACAGAACAGAAAAAAAAAATGAAACAGAAACAAGAACACGAAATAAAATGGATAAATCAGACCTGATTTGGAGCCTACGCTTTGATACCAAATGATGTGAACCCGTGGAATTGATATTCCGTGAACCCACAATCAGATTGTAAATAACCCAAGAAAGCCAAAAATCAAGTCACAGGGATGATCTAGACCCGTTGAAATCCTGTTTCAAGAACCCAGATTTGGTTTGAACGCCACAAAGGGAATGCCTTTGATAAGTTCGGATTGTTCAATCAAGAACAAGTAGAGAAAACTAAATAGCTCTCCAGAAAAATAAATTTCATTCACGTTGTATCTCCCAAATCTGCTACAAAGTTCTTTCTTTTAATCCCTTCTAAGAAACCCTTGGGCCAAAAAGGCCTTCAACGAAAATAAAAGATATGGGCTAAATACTCAAGCCCAAAACAACTTAAACTGCATGTTTAAAGCTAAATAAATGTCTACTTAAAAAAATTAAAATAGGCCCACATTCCAAAACCATAGAAACATAAAAATTAAAGTCTATAAAAACCCAATAAGCTATTCCACCCCTTCTGAAGCTTGTATCACATGAACTAGAACTGATTCTTCTTCCTTCAAGCCCATGTTAAATGTTGGGGCCTTGCATAATAAGTTTATGAGCTTTGCCCAAGTGGATTGCACCAGTCCTTGCATTGCGTCGTTGATCTTCTTAGCTCTTGATCTTGTGATTGGCCCATCTGGAACTTGCAAATGATCATCTTTAAGCTTTGGTCCACTATGGTTCCCATCAAGTTAACATCTATGTATCCAACCTTATTTAGAGTTGTTTTGGACTATCATACCTCTAGAACCAGTAATTTTAACTCAATTCTCACATATGTTTACACTCAAAAATAAACGTCTCACAGAAACTGGATTTAATAATGATTGCACGTGGTATGAAAGCTTTGATAAGATTGAATTTGTAGATACTAAATGCTTTCATACTCGACTTCACAAAAGACGGATATTTTTTTTTCGTAAAAAGGGTTAATTAAAAAAAAAAAAAAAGCCAAAGGGCAAAACTAAAGTACAAGGGGCATACCCCAGGATATACAAAAGGCGCACGAAAATGCAATAGACAAAGCACAAAGAATGGGTCAAAAGGTGACCGAAACTAAATAAAAAGAAAAAAATGATCAAAGATCAAACAAAATCAAGAGTCCATAAGCAAACAGGGAATTCCAACCTAACAAAACCACTAAGAAGTAACTATCCAGCTCCTGATATACTGGGGAAGGTGAGGATCATTCTTTCACTGCACTTGTATTTGTTGGGATATGTGGAGACAGATCTCTTGAAATATTCTTTCCTTAGTCTTTGCTTCAGATTTGAAGCTCCGAGCATTCCTTTCTTTCCAAATGCTATATGTAACCAATCCTAGGCACATTTTTGGAATAATGTGCCTAGGAGATTTTCCCTTCCACTTGTCTGCTGCCCAAGCCACCAGATCATCCCATGAAGATGCTACAGATAAGGTTCCCAACCTATTAAGGACCCTCTGCCAAACAAAAGAAGTATAATAGCAATTAAAAAATAAATGATCGTGGGATTCCAAATTTTGATGGCAAAAAACACAAGCTAACGGCCCCGGTGTGTATGTGTAGATTCTATCATGTGTGGACAACCTGTGGAGGATAGTCAACCATAGAAAAAAACTATACTGGGGGATGTTTCCCGGGAACCAAACAAGGTGATACCAAGGGACTATAGGGTAGTGAGTTCTGACATGGTCCCAAGTTTTAGCAAAAGAAAATACCTTATTCGAAGAAGGTAACCATTGAATCACATCACTAGATGTCGAAGGACAAGGTAAAGAATGTAATTGGCCTTTAATTTCCATTAAATCAATTGTGTTAGTAGGAGGCCAATTCCATTCCCTACCATCAATAACATCGGAAACTTTAGCATTTAGCGGGAGAGCGGCATCATATTGGACTCGTATTCCGAATCTATCAAGGATTAGGCCAATAGGGTGCCAATTATCATACCATAGGAAAGTACCACAACCATTACCAATCTTATGCTTAAGCATAGGTCTAGCCCTGGACCTAAGTTTAAGGACCTTTTTCCAATACCAAGAGCATGGGGACGGGGCCTTGACTTCCCAAAAACTTTTTCCTTTTAACATGTAATGATGAATCCAGTCCACCCATAGGGAGCTTTTAGAAGTAAAAATAGTCCAAATATGTTTTAGATTTCACACTTGTGTTTTGCAGATGATCTTTTGTTACTTTTTTATGGTAATCTTGAGTCAGCTCAACTTATGAAAGACACTCTTAACCAGTTTTACGATCTCACGGGATTAAAAGCTAATACTAGCAAGAGTTGCTTGTTTATGTCAGGTGTTGGTGAGGATGATTCCATCTCTATATGTCGCATTATGGAATTTCCTCTCGGGTCCCTTCCCCTGAAATATCTTGGGATTCCGCTTATCACGTCTAGACTTAAGAAGAGGGATTGTGATGACCTTGTTAATAAGATCAGTTCTAGAATTACTTCCTGGACCTCGAAGTGTCTTTCTTTTGCAGGTAGACTGCAACTTATTCAATCTGTGATAACCGGTATCCAGAACTATTGGGCGGCCATGTTTATTTTACCTAAGAGTGTTCTTAAACAGGTTGAGAAATTTATGAGAAGATTCCTTTGGTCCGGAGGTATTGAGCACTCTTTTGGCTCTAAAGTCTCTTGGACTAATGTTTGTAAACCAAAAAATGAAGGGGGCTTGAGTTTGAAGAATTTAATTCAACTTAATAATGTCTTGAATTTTAAACATATTTGGGCTTTATTTTCTGTGCAACGCATTTCTCTTTGGGTTAACTGGGTCCAAACCTACATGCTTAAAGGAAAGAGCTTTTGGGCAGTCAAACCTCCTTCACAATGCTCTTGGTATTGGAGGAAACTTCTCAAACTTAGACCTTTGGTTAGACCGATGCTTAAACATAGAATAGGTAATGGTTGTGGTACCTATCTTTGGTATGATAATTGGCACCCAATGGGCCCCATTGTGGAAAGACTTGGCCAGAGAGTTAGCTATGATGCGGCTATCTCCTTGGATGCTAAGGTGTCTGAGGTTGTGGATGGAGAGGATTGGAATTGGCCGCTTACTAATACTCTTGATCTTATTGAAATTAGAGGCCAATTAAGGTCCTTGCCCCCCCCTTCGGAGACACAGGATAAAGTTATTTGGATCCCCTCTCCCAATGGCCAATTCTCCTCGGGTCATACTTGGAATCACATTAGAGATTCTAGTCCTAAAGTTCCTTGGTTTAGGCTTATTTGGTTTCCAGGTAATGTTCCCCGCCATAGCTTTATTATGTGGTTGGCCATTCTTCAAAGATTATCCACTCACGATCGTATTTGCTCCTTCACTCCAGGGCCCTTGGCATGTGTGTTATGTCACAAAGGTATGGAATCTCATGATCATTTGTTTTTCAATTGCTCATTTGCCTCTTTTGTTTGGCAGGGTATTCTACAAAGGCTTGGGATTGGTTGCTCAGTTTCCAACTGGAGCTCACTTGTTGAATGGGCAGCGAGGACTTGGAAGAAAAGCCACCCGAAAAATATTATCCGGAAAATGAGTCTAGGGATTGTTGTGTACAATATTTGGAGAGAAAGGAATGCCAGAACCTTCAAGATGGAAACAAAAAGCAAAGAGTTTATTTTCCAAGATATCTGCAATCAAATTTTTATCCAGATTCAAATCAAGTGGAAAGACGACCCTCTTCTCTCCAACCTTCTTGAGGGATGGAGGCCTAGTTGAGTTCGGTTCCTTTTCTTGTTTTTTGTTCGATGGGTAATGCTTTTCTTTGTTTGTTTGTTTGTTTGTTTGTTTGTTTTGTGAGGTTGTGAGGTTGTGGTAGCTAAGCTTTGGCATAGTTGTCCTTTACCTTTCATTTGTTCCCTACGATGTCTCGTTAGGGTTGTTTTGTTGTATGTTTGTTGGCTCTTGTGGATGGGCCCTTTCTGATCATTCTGATTTTGAAAGTGTTGCATTCCCCTTTTTGACAGGGTTTTGTTGTACTTCCTGGGGTATGCCCCTTGTACATATGTAGTTGCCGTTTGGCTTTTTCTTTTTATTTATTTACCATTTCCCAAAAAAAAAAAGATTTTGAAGGCCAAGTCCCCCTTCCTTCTTAGGCCGACAGATAACATCCCAAGCTACTTTGGCACCATGAGTCTTATCCGTTCCACCTGTCCATAGGAATCTACACATTAAACGATCAATATGTTTTAAGACACTTTTTGGAAGAATAAACATGGCACTCCAATAATTTTGTATTCCTGCAAGGACAGATTGGATAAGTTGCAGCCTGCCCGCATAAGAAAGGAATTTAGCAGTCCATGAAGTAATCCTAGAACTGATTCTGTGGATAAGATCATCACAATCTCCCTTCTTAAGTTTAGTGGTGATCAACGGAACGCCTAGATACTTCAAAGGAAGAGATCCAAGAGAAAATGGGAGATTTTGACAAATAGCATTGGTCATAGTTTCCTCCGTTCCAGCAATAAACAAACAACTTTTGCTAGCATTGGCTTGCAGGCCTGTGAAGTCATAAAACTGATTCAAAGAGTTAGTCATAATCATAGCTGAATTTGCATCACCATAAAAAAATAAGAGAAGATCATCAGCAAAGCAAAGGTGTGAGATTTTGAGTTTCTCACATCTCCAGTGGTATTTAAAATGGAGAGTATTTTGGATGTTATGTTGGATCAATTGACTAAGGGTATCCATGACAAGAACAAACAGATAGGGAGACATAGGGTCACCTTGTCTAAGGCCCTTAGCTCCCTCAAAGTACCCAATAGATTCCCCATTAAAATTAATAGAGTATTTAGGACTGGTAATGTAAGCACGGATCCAACCTTGCATCTTGGGAGGGAAACCAAGAACATCAAGAAGATCAAGTAAAAATTCCCAACTAACACTGTCATAAGCTTTCATAAGATCAACCTTGGCCGCAGCTCTAGGGTGACCAGAAGGCTTGTGATAATCCCTCATGAGATCTTGGGCTAGAAGAACATTGTCACTTATTTTCCTTCCTTTAATAAATGCAGATTGAGCATTATCAACAAGAGTGGGTAATATGTTTTGAAGCCTCTTGGATATAATTTTAGAAATGCATTTATAGAACGTATTGCAGCACGCGATAGGCCTAAATTCACTCATTTGTGAAGGATTAGGAATCTTGGGGATGAGGGCAATAAGAGTAGCATTAAAAGACGGATATTTGGAGTGTATAGTCTCATGAAAAGGATGCTACTTACTAGAGGAGCGAACTACCATGGATAGCTCAACTTACACGTTTGTGTTCAAACTAAGGCATTTGAGAATCATTAAGACTTTAGAATGCTGGGTTTTGTGTAGACGAAACAGATGATGGAAGGAAAGATTGCGCATCTTTAGCATATGATATTGATCATCATCTCCTTTTATTCTTATTTCCTTCTTTTCACATCTCCAACCAATTTCTATCCTTTCATCATTTTTTTTTTTTTGCAAAGATGTCTCCCACAACTAATCTCCTCTAATCACATACTTTGATAGATATTTATTATTGGACGTGCAATGAGGTCATTTAGAGTCAAGGTGAAGGATTAGGGGTTTGTATTTTCATCATGAATAGGTAATATTAATGCAGTGTGGGTAAAGGGATATAGATGGTGGTAGGAAATGGGTAACGATGGCTTAAATCATTTTCTTAATTCTTTAGTTTTAACACTTCAATGTTTATTGAGTTTGGTTGGTAGATCCTAAACGTTCTCCTCTAATAAGAAGCCAAAATTGAACAATTAACTGAGACTAGTGCAACGAATGTAATATGTGTAACCAAGAAAGACACTTCGAATTTTATATGAAAATTCCCTCAGAAACAAAAAAGATTGGATCAAAGGCTCACTAAAGGTTAAATAGTTTCTACTACTCATTCTTTTAGCACAATAGTCGTATTAACTCATTTTTAGGTTTTCAACATAGCTGCTCACTAGTGCATTTGGATGTTGGATACATGAAAGGTCAACAAATGCAATCATCCTAGTGGAACTAGAAAACTGCGTGAATTTAATCCATAAAAGGATGAGATTAATATGAATGTATCATTGCTTGATAACAACTAAATAGAAGTGAATATTCAAAGTTGTTCTACTAATTAAGTTCAAAAATTCCTTAATAATTTGAAATTTGAAATTTTTCTTCAATTTATTTTATAGATTTCTAATCGAGATTATATGATGTGCAATAAAGTTATCCAGATTGCTAAGTATAAACATGTGCAGGTAATTATCTATCCACATTCCACCCCCAACTGAAAATTGTGATGTCCTCAGAAGTTGATTTTCAAAATAAATAGAGAGATATCACCTGAAAACGCAAAGCAAACACCACAAACATAGCAATCTGTAAAGACATATAAACTCCAAGAAACCAAGATCAAAGGAAATAATAAATACTGATAAAGCAATGGCCATATGTAATACAAACACCCAATCACCGGAATGATATAATAATATAAATACAGAACAGTGATAAAATGTCCCAACAAAAATCTAACAATCCCATCTTAACCAAACAACCCAAAAGAACCAAGAGAGAAGAGAGAGAACAGTAATAAACAAGATACAATAAAACTCCCACTCTCCCTGGACACAATCTACTCATCACCAACATTGGATAAAATCACAATCGATGCAGCAGGAGCACCCTCATCACCACCCTCAACAACAGTAGTAGCCGTCGTCAGGTCACTCACAGTCGGGGCAGCTGATGTAGACAATCATGGGTCAGCCACGACATGAGGTGGTACAGATGATGATGATGGGGTATAGGGATTAGTAGGCAGTGGAGGTGGAGTAACAAAAATAGCAGGCGGAGCGGTGGATGTAGATGGATCCGCAATACCAGAACAGGGTGGCGGAACAGACCGGTGGTGGGTGGTGCAAAAGGGCAGAGGGTGGGTGTGAAGCTATGTGAACAGACTGATCCACCCCGATCTGTATCAAGATTACCTCTAGTAGGGTCGTCATCTGATCCATCTTTCCCTCAAGCCGTATCCGTGCCTCCCTCTCCTTAATAAGCAATGAGTGGAGAGTCTGGACGAAAACGAAAGACGACTCTCCCTGGGCCTGAGCCTGAGACCGTTGTCTTAGCTCGAACTGTTGCACGGCAGTAATGAGGTCCTCATCATCTGAATCTAGCTCCTCTGCCTTGGTAGGCATCCCAGAAGCTGCACCCTCTATGTTGGTGCCTCCCCTTCTCTTCCTCTTTGCTCCCACCTTTGCCTTTCCTTTCAGCTTCCTCTTTTTTTGCGCACCCAAACGGTGTGCTGCTGTCTCTCCAAACCAACTCAAGGCCTGTAAAATCGTGTTAGTGGCCAATGGGATCAAGCCAGCCTGCTCAATCACCCAATGGATGGGCGAAGCGCCCTTCAGATGGCGCTTGGCAGTAATGTACCGCGTGGGCTGGACAAAGAAGTCGATATAGAGTCGGGGCAGGCAGACACGCTGCTCAGTCCTAATGGCATACAGAACTCGAGCATACCACGGCGCCAACTTTTCGTGATATGAAGTCATCAAAATGCAATTGGCCACCGCCAGGTAGAGGAGATGGTACTGCTCAGTCAGAAACTGGTCCTCAATCAAAGAAATGTCATTCCAGAGGGCAGAGTCTCCGGTGTGCCGAGTATGTGTGGGTAGTAGTGGTCAAGAGTCTCTGGTACACCCAAAGCAGTGGCCACAAAAGCTGGGCTGAAAATGATCTCGTGACCCCAGAAGAATGATCGGTAAGTGAACGGGGCCGAAGGGTCCTTAATCATGGTTGCACACGCCTCTCGCACCCAATTGATGTTGATTTTCTTTGACTGTGTCAACATCTCGAACCAACTGGGCATGGCACGGATATGTGCAAGAAACCACAGGGTGGAAAGCCATACAGCCTCAAGTGGGCGCACTAACATTACTTTCCGTGTCTAGAAGTACCGAGTGAACCAAACTCATTCCTCGTTATTTCTAAGGCCATGATCTAGTACTGGGTGAGGAATAATGAGTTCAAGGGGTTTAGATTTGTGGTACCCCGTAATAGGATTCATTTCGACAGCCCTAAAATGGAAGAAAAATAGAAAACAGATCAAAATAGAGAAGAAAAGAAAAGAAACTGTCACTGCTAGTGTTTGATCGATCGAACTTGTCTCGATCAATTGAACATGGGTCAGCTTAGATCACTTGAGCCCAGCTCGATCGATCGAGCACAGAAAAATGGCAATGACAAGAAAAAGAACGGGAATGGACCGTAAACACAAAATAGAGAACAAAAACTAAAAAAACAATTGGTTTAAGGATCAATAAGGGGCTCCCCCACAAGAATTTGAAGAAAATGAAACTAGGGGGGGTCTCGGGATCATACCTCGGGTATACGCATAGGAGAGAGATGAGGGTGATGATGATGATGTCCTTAGGGATGCTTGGCATCTCCAAATAGTGTGTGTGATCATAGGGACAGAAATCACCCCAAGTTTGCTCTCTATGCCCAAGCGCTTGAGAGTGAGAGGGAGTGAGAGAAACTGAAGAGGTGTGATGGAGACGCCTCGTTGAAATATGACTCGATCGATCGAAAACTCTCGATCGATCGACCATTCGATCGATTGAGTTTTGTTCAAGCGCTTGAGGATCTGATGTTATCGATCGAGTATAATTTGATAGATTGAACATTAAAATTCCAAAACTTTTGTGAATGGAAAAACTATGCACCCCTAACTAACCAAGATTGTTCTGGACATACAGAATAGCATAAAAGCAGTTCAAAATTGAAAGTTTATTTAATATAATTTTGTAATAGCATCCCTTTGCAAAATTGTTGCCCGTCATCATGGTACTTATGACCTTATTAATAAAGAAAAAAAATACTACAAAGTAAAAGCAAAATTAACAACCCTTTATCCAGCATTACACTTCAAATGATAACAGAAAAGTCAAATGACAAAACGCAAATGAAGTGGAGTACTAATTTTCAAACATGAACATTCCATCTTTCGTAATTGCTTCTTTTTCCGCCACATCTTCGAGTCTGGATTCCAAACTTGATGTTTCCCTTTCCCATAATAGTCAAAAAGCAGCAAGGATATCATCGAGTGAGTCTAAAATCTCTGAGGAATTAACTGCACAAGCAAGAGGTGATCCGGATGGAGACAGAGATAACAGAGTGTAATTTTTCAATAGACTTTCCTCTTGTGGCGGAGTACCCGGGGACCCTATGTATGGTCCAAATCCATGGAACAGCTGATGCAGAAGGAACAACGGTGGTAACATTGGATTCATAGTGAAAATCCTGGCAAAGGAAAAATAAAAGAAAATCAAAAGGGAAGAAAATTAATAAAACAAAAGAAAGAACCAACAGAAAGGAATAAACATAGAAAGATGAAAAGAAAATGAAGTATGACAAGGAATTGACCTCACTATTGGCATGATATAACCATGTATACTAGCAGGTAGGGGGCATTGAAGCCGGAACAACAAATAACTCATGTGCACATAAATGTACAGAACCAATTCAATGACAAGGAAGTCATCAACATAAATGAAGACAACATTATGGCATTAACATAAGTGAAGACAACATTATGGCATTCAGGTACCACATCCTATAAATCGTCTTCCTCCCATGGTTCCCACATTGAGTCGTTCTCCCATTGTTCCAAGAGGGCATCATCCACTTTCCCAACAAAATATCCTTCAGGTTCTTCTTCCTCTTCAGGGAAGTCCATATGCACGAAGGGATTAATGTGAAGGAGTGCAGGATCATAAGGGATGTACCCTTGGGTTAAGTCAATGACATCATCCACTCCTATCCCTTGATAAGGAGACAAGCAGAATGCAATCTCCTCAGTAGTCCATGGAGGGTTAGGATATTCTAATCAGCCCATGACCCAATTGAATGGACGTTGTCATCCCTTATATTTTTAATAGCCTACAGGGGAGAGATACATGATAGCAAATTAGAATTGAGGTCACACTCAAAAAGAGACAGAAATAAATGAAACAAAACAAAGTGCAGTAAAGGAAAGAATACAACAACAAAATGTGAATATGCTTTAGTGTTTTAGGTGGAGGGATAGCTAGGCTCATCTAGCTCGATGTGCTCCGATTCTGGTAGGAAGTTCTCCAAGAACGGTTTTAACCTTTGGCCATTAACCTTGAAACAATCATCGTTCTTGGGATTTACGAGCTCAATAGCCCCATGTGGAAAAATAGATTTATCAGTGAATGGACCTGTCCACCGGGATCAGAGCTTTCCTGGAAAAAGGTGGAGGCGAGAGTCGTACTGCAAGACTTTTTGCCCTGGCTCGAATGATTTTCAAAAAATTGTTCCATCGTGGCAAGCCTTCAACCTTTCCTTGTGTAATTTAGCATTGTCGTATGCATCTCGACGTATTTCTTCCAATTCAGCCAACTGGAGTTTTCGAAGATGACCTCCCTCTTTAATATCGAAGTTCAATAAGCGTGTCGTCCAATATGCTTTGTGCTCAATTTTGACAGGAAGGTGACATGCCTTGCCGTATACGAGCCTGTATGGAGACATCCCCAGGTTTGTCTTATAAGTGGTGCGGTACGCCCATAGAGCATCGATTAGTTTATATGCCCAGTCCTTTCTGTTGAAACTGTCTTTTCTAGTATATGTTTGATTTCACGGTTGGCTAACTCTGCCTGCCCATTAGTTTGTGGGTGGTAGGCAAGAGCGATCTTATGGTTGACCCCATATTTCTTGAGGAGTGACTCCAAAGTTCTGTTGTAAAAATGCTTGCCTTGGTCACTTATTAGTGCCCTCGGGGTTCCAAAACGCGACAGAATGTGTTCTTTAAGAAAAGACATATCCGTTTAGTGGTCGCTACGTCTTATCGGTATCGCTTCTATCCATTTCGATACGTACTCCACAGCTAGGAGTATGTATTCATAATTGTTTGATTTCGGAAATGAACCCATGAAGTCTATGCCTCAATAATCAAATATTTCAATTGTGATCATAGGGGTTAAGGGCATAGAGGTCCATTTTAAAATTGTACCTAGCTTTTGACAGTGTTGGCACGATTTACAAAAAGAATAGGCATCCTTTAACACGGTGGGCCAGTAGAAACTGTTGCGTAGGACTTTTTGTGCGGTCTTTTGCAAAGTGAAATGTCCTCCGCAAGCTTCAGAGTGGCAAGATGCCAAAATCACGGTTATATTCTCATTCGGGATGCAACGTCTGATGACCTGATCAGCACAATACTTGAATAAGTATGGGTCATCAAAAAAGAAGTGACATGCGAACGAGAGAAACCGTTTCCTATCTTGATTTGTCCAATGACTAGGGGTCTCTCCCGTAACAAGATAATTTATTATATCTGCATACCAAGGCAAACTAGAAATAGCCATCAGTTGCTCATCTGGGAATTTACCTTTAATTGGTATGGTTTCAGTGTTGTCAGTAAATGTTAACCAAGACAAATGGTCGGCGACTACTCCCTTTTTATCCTTGATTGTGATATCAAATTCTTAGAGTAAGAGTATCCAATGGATAAGTCTTTATTTCACATTCTTCTTAGATAACAGGTACTTGAGGGCCGAGTGGTCTGTAAAATAGACGATTGGGGACCCTATCAGATATAACCTGAACTAATCTAGAGCAAAGACTATTGCCAGTAGCTCCTTTTTGGTAGTAGTATAATTCATTTGAGCTTCGTTAAGTGTTCGACTGGCATAGTAGATTACATAAGGCTTATTATCATTCCTCTGTCCAAGGACTGCACCAATGGCATAGTCACTAGCATCGCTCATTAACTCGAACGGCAAACTCCAATCGGGTGCCTGTATTATCGGTGCAGAGGTAAGGTGTTCCTTTAGTGCGTCAAAAGATGTTTGACAGTTGTCAGACCACTCAAAAGGTGCTTTGACTAAAATTTGACAAAGTTGTCAGGAAATCGCACTAAAATTTTGGATAAAGCGACGATAAAATCCCACGTGTCCCAGAAAAGAGCGGATGTCTTTAACTATACAGGGGACAGGTAGGTTCGAGATAATATCGATTTTTGCTTTATCAGCTTGGATACCCTTATCATAATTAATGTGGCCGAGGACAATTCCCTTGGTCACCATGAAGTGACACTTTTCCCAGTTTAGTACTAGGTGTTTGTCCTCGCATCTTGCTAACACCTTTTTAAGGTTTTCCAGACAGTTGTCGAAACTATGGCCAAACACTGAGAAGTCATCCATGAAAACCTTGAGTATTTGTTCGGCCATATCACTGAGTATGCTCAACATGCACCGCTAAAAGGTAGCATGTGCGTTGCATAAACCGAAGGGCATACGACGGTAAGCAAATGTACCGAATTGACATGTGAAAATTGTTTTCTCCTGATCTTCAGAAGGGATTTCAATTTGGTTATAGCCACTATATCCGTCCAAAAAGCAATAATATTTATGACCCACCACTCGTTCTAGCATTTGATCCATGAATGGTAATGGAAAGTGCTCTTTCCAGGTCATAGTATTCAATTTTCGATAATCAATGCACATCCGCCACCCGATGGGGACGCATGTTGGTACCGATTCGCCATCTTTATTTGGGATTACCGTTATACCCGCCTTTTTGGGCACCACTTGGGTTGGGCTAACCCAAGGGCTACCAGATATAGGATATATGATCCCAACATCAAGAAGTTTTAGGACTTCCTTTTTGACTACTTCTTGCATATTGGGATTCAGAAACCTTTGCAATTGTCATGAAGGTTTAGTGTCTTCCTCCAAGTATATTTTATGAGTGCACACAGATGGGCTTATGCCTTTGAGCTCGACAATAGTCCATCTTAATGCTCCCTTATGTCGTTCTAGCATTTGGATTAATTTGCCCTCTTGTTCTAGACTAAGAGTGGATGAAATTATAACAGGGTAAGTCTTTTTAGTCCCTAGGAAACCATATTTGAGCTCTTTTGAAAGCTCCTTTAATTCCAAGTCGGGAAACTGGAAATTTGAGGGCATGACTAACTTTGTTTTTGGAGGTAGAGGTTCATAGAGTGTTACCCACATGCATTCAGCTCTTTCCTCCTCTTTCGTTACATCATGAGGCAAGTGTGATTTAAAGCAGCATCCAATGGGGTAGAGTCATTAGGTTGATAGATAGCATCGAATTGTGACACAACTACCTCCAAGGGATCTTTGTAATCTACAAAATCAGCCTCACCTTCAATGACCGTTTCGATGTAATTGATTTCTTCCTCATCCTCGTATTCTTCAGGTCGGGAATTTGAAAAGATTTTGACATTTAAAGTCATATTCCCGAATACGATGGTCATAATACCACTTCTTATTTTGATTGTGGCATCTATGGTGTTGAGGAATGGACGTCCAAAAATTACCGGGATTTGTGCACATGGATTAGACACAGGTTCAGTGTCCAAGATCACAAAATCGACCGGTAAGATAAAAGAATTTATCTACACTAGAAGGTCCTCCAGTTTCCTCTAGGGTATTTGGCTGACCTATTTGCCAATTGTAACGGAACTTGGGTAGGTTTGAGTTCACCCAACCCTAGTTGTTTATAAACTGAGTATGGCAGTAGGTTTACACTTGCTCCTAGATCAAGGAGTGTGTTGTCTATCCTTTGATTCCCAATTCGGCACGAGACAGTTGGGGTACTGGGGTCTTTGAGTTTCGGAGTCAATTTATTTTGGATGATTGCGCTTGCTTAGCAAGTGACATAAGCGTGTTTCTTCACACTTTGCCTCCTTTTGACCGTACATAAGTCTTTAAGGTACTTAGCATAGGCCGGCACTTGTTTGATTGCATCAAGGAGTGGAAGATTGATTTTGACTTGTTTAAACAATTCCAAGAACTCCTGATTCTTTGCCTCATTTTTGGGTTTCTTAAGCCTTTGAGGGTAAGGCACAGGGAAAGCGCATTTAGGTAATTCGTCTTTAACTGGTTCCTTTCCGGGCCTTCTCTCAACTTCTTTTACTTCTCTAGGAGCTTCATCTTTTACATCTAATGGTTCGTTATTATTGACTTGCTCCTCTTTTTGAGTAGACGGTTTGTGTTTAGTTAGAACTTCATCCTCTTCATACTCTTCGGGAGTAAAAAGAGGTATATTGCACTCTATATTCTTGTCGCTTCTTAGAGTAGTCACGGCTTTTGCCTGTTCATGATTAGTGGGACCATTATTGTATCCCTTAAGGTTTTGAAGTGGTTAAGCAGGAAATATTCCACTCAATCTCTCTTGTCGCACATCCATTCTCTCTAATGTTACGGACATCTTACTCATCATTTGAATTAACTGTTGTGTTAAATTCGAATTAGAGAGTGGATCTTCCTCTTGCACCTTTTTGTGAGGTGGCACGTAAACATTTGGTTGCTGATTGTTTGAGGGTTGGGCTTGGTTGTAGTTATTATTGGGTCTATTGTGGTTAAACGATTGGGATTGCCTATTGTATTGCCCTTAATGTTGGTTATTGTTATTGTAGGGCTGTTGTTGTTGGTATTGATTTTGGATCCCAGCATCGTTTTTCCAATCAAACCCGGGGTGATTCCATCAATTATTATTCTAAAAGTTGTTATTGTTGTAGGAATTCCCCGCCCCCCTATACCCTTGCATGGCATTCATTTCCATGGGGGGTTGTTCTTGAAAGTACGGCATATTGGGACAGTATTGATTGGTGTGTCCCAACATGTGGCATGTTCCGCAAGGTTCTTCAGGCAAAACCTGCCTAGAACTCTCTCCTTTCATTCCTAACTCCTCTACTTTCTTTGCTAGTTCCTCATATTTGGTCATTAGATGAACTTCACTTTTTAATTGATATAGACTCTTGTCCTCTACAAAGGACATTTGTGAGCATGGGACATCTTCAGAATTCGACCATTCATGGGCATGTTTAGCTAACTACTCGAAGTGAGCTTCAGCTTCTTCAGTATTTTTGCGAAGAAATGGCCCTGAACTCATGGTTTTGACCAATTTTTTAGTTTCACCATTTAACCCTTCGTAAAAGTAGCTTATCATTTGCCACTTCTCATACCCATGATGTGGGCATGAGAGAAGCAAATCCTTAAAAAGTTCCCAAGTTTGGGTGAAGGTTTCATTGCTCTTTTGTTTGTAAGAGTTTATTTTTCATTTAAGCTCGGTGGTCATACGAGGTGGAAAGAATTTCATTAGAAATGCAATGTTCATTGCATGCTAGGTGAAGATTGAATTTGGCTTTAGGGTGAGTAGCCATGCTTTTGCTTTATCCTTCAAGGTGAAAGGAAATAACATTAGGCGCGTCACATCTACAGCACAATTTGCGAAAATGTTTTACAAACATCCTCGAAGTCCTTGACATGTAGATATGCCTTCTCGCTCTCCATTCCATGGAAGGTTGGAAGGAGTTGAATCATTCCGTTGCGAAATTGGAATTCGCCTGCATATGGTGGAATAAGAATACAAGAGAGTGTAGGTGCATGTTCGGGTGTCATGAGATCGCACAAAGGACGAAGCGAATCATCAATTGGTACAACCACATTCTCACCGTTTTCACTTTGATTATCGGTCATTGAATCAGTAGGTGTGGCTATGGGATTAATAGAATTAGAGGAAATGGCTAAGTAGAATGGATTTTCGAAAATTCCTTCAATGGAATTATCGGACATGAAAAGGAAAAGATTCCTAAGGAGATTTTAATTCTAAAGAACTCTAAAAGAAAAAGAAAACAAAAATAGATAAGACAGATTGAGGTAATCTAATTGTTAAGTAGTCGCATTCCCCGGCAACGGCGCCAAAAACTTGACATGGCTAAAAATCTGTGTGCACTTGTGTGCTATACCCAAGTGTAGGTAGACGTGCAAGTAGTAATCTGGTTAAGACCAGGTCGATCCCACAGGGAAGGTTGAGAACTAATTACCTAGATTGAACTCTAAAAGAAAAAAAGAAGATTTAATATTTAAGGTAAGTGTAGAACACGTAGTTCTACAATTAACTACTAAAAGTAAAACAATTAACTAAATTACAAATTAACTAGTAAACTAAAGCGATATTTTAAAACTAGTTTTTACTTAATAAAAGGGAACGTTGGAATCACACGAATCCACCGCGACCTAGCCATCTACCATGCATCTACATTAAAGCTCTACGGAGTTCATCTCTCTATAGTATTCCGTATTTCTCTAAAAATAAAGAATCAATAGTCCTTTCATGACCGGGACTATATCATCACAGTTAAATTAAAACACATGAAAGCGATTTAAATCAATAGTTGAGTC
This sequence comes from Hydrangea macrophylla, assembly GCA_033977485.1. Taxonomy (NCBI): domain Eukaryota; kingdom Viridiplantae; phylum Streptophyta; class Magnoliopsida; order Cornales; family Hydrangeaceae; genus Hydrangea; species Hydrangea macrophylla. The sequence continues at coordinate 45,894,958 of CM066986.1, forward strand.
TCGCACCTACAATGGTGTTAGCATTGAGGGTGGTTTGCAAAAGATATCGAAAGAAAATGCCTTAAGGCCTTAAGTTCGGAAACTGTTTTGACAAACTGAGCATTTGGGGACAGTTTGATAACGAATCTCTAAAGCAGAAAGTCTTGGAATACTATAGGGATCTTCTCAAGAATTAGACTTCTCGATCGATCGACGCGATTTCGATCGATCGAGAATAGTCATCTTTCGAGCGATCGAAATGGCTTCGATCGCTTGCCAATGTCCAGGGTTCGATCGATCGAACTAACTTTGATCGGTCGAACACATGTTCTAAACTAATGCATGGAAGAGGCTAGAGATCACTGTTTCATCGTGATCTCCCAACCCTAGGACTACTCAAACATAGTCTGAAGTGTCACAGATGCATTTTTAACGTAAAAATCTATTAAAGCTTTGTTTGGTTGTGATTTAAACATAAAAATTACAAAAACTATTGACAATAGCGAACCAACGAGCAAACTATGAGCTATTCAGATTTTAAACTACTGAAACTACTGGCGAAATATAAATAAAACTAATATGAAAACCTAGAATGCAAACACTTGTATTAATCGTTGAAATCTTCAAACAACAAAGCAATAATCCAAAGTTTAACCTACAAAAACAAACAAGACTCTCTATCTCTCTATCTAAACTAATGAAAAGCAAAAGAGGCATCCTTAGGACGTAAACACAACGAGTATATATACATAAAAGCCATGTTCGATTGAACGAACATCACTCGATCGATTGAACTTCAGGAATGCTCGAGCGCTTAAACTGTCTTCGATCGATCGAACTCTTGATCACTTGAGGGATCTTCGATCGCTCGAGACTCACTTTTCATGTTTGAATTGTCTTCCTTAAACTCCAGCAACCCTTTTATCCTTTTTATTCATTTCTTCACATAGCAAGCAGTGATCTGCACAAATTATAGCTAAAACAATACAACTTATCATAGATTAATCATATTATGTAAAGGCTGGCATTGTAATCCAAATTGTAGATATATAAAGGAATTGTAGACTGAATCAGTGTATTTTTTTCTTTTAGCGCGGTTGTATTTTACAAATACCCCCGCTTGTCAATTTCATTGTGTATGTTTCTTTCATAAGATGATTATTAATCCTTAAGTATCATAGTAAGTAATTCGTGTGTGTATGAGATACATATAAGTGAGATACGAATTATTATTCTTTGATACTTAGAGCTTGTCATAGTGGATGATGAGACTGGATATCTCATTAGGTTTACACTATAGCACGATTAACTACCATTGGATCGAGTGATTAATCTCAATCACTACAGTGTAACTCTTAGTTAATATGCTAGTGCTTATAGTGCATTGACAAACCTGAGCTTTCCTATTGACACTCAAGAGTGTCAAATAGTCGATAGGAACTCATAACTTGTATAAGGTACGTGTTCTCAATCTTGAGACGATTATGAACACAAACTGTGGATATGCTTGCTTTGACTTACCAATCAGTGAGGTTTATAAAAGATCAACACTTGGGTATCTTGGGTATGTCATGTTCATGGGGTTATGAACATATATTGTCAAGATAGAATCTATCCTCTGTTTCAGAGTAAGCATTCCTTTGAGAATGTCACCAAGTTGAATACATAGAACTGCAGTCTTGTTGATAAGTAGTTATCAACATGTTTGGTAATCATGAGGGTGAACGGGACTCAAGAAATACATGAAGTAATCATGATCCTGGTTGACAGTAACCATTTATCCGACTACCTGAATTTGATAACGAATGCTGATGGTAGAGGGACATTAGTTCACCATATAAGTCTAGTTATCGCTTCGGATATGTTCTTTTGTGTTGGAGTTCAGTTACCGTTTTATAGTGGAGTAAAACGTTAACTGATCAGTTGGTTAGTTTCCTTATCAAAGAGTTTGGTCATGGGAATTAACAACTGATCTGAGCCAATAATAAAGAGCCTAAGAGGTCCCAATCTTAGCTCCGCTAGGATGCTTGGATAGGCACATGAGGATGATGTCAAGACAGGTTCGATCGATCGACGTTGTCTCGACTAATTGAAGTCTGGGCAGGTTCGATCGCTCGAAGATGGTTCGATCGATCGAAGCCACTTCGATCATTCGAACATTAGGTCGGTTTTGGGAATCTATAAATAGGTCAGCTGCGTCTAGAAAAAAGAGTTCGTCGTTTAACACGCCAGAAGCTGCAAAAACTAATTTTAGAGCTCCCAAACCTTCACTATCCTCTCTATTAGGGTTCCCACCAACCCTAGTCTTTCCGGCAGGCATTCGTAGGAGTCATAAAGGTGAAGATAACCTAGTAGAGGCTGATGCACCATCAAGGAGAAAGAAAATCAGAATTGGGTTCAAGACCTGAGGTATAATTCTTCTCCCTCTTTAGTATACGCATCTATGGAATTGACGAGTAATAGATCCTGGGCTACCAATAAGTTTTTTATAACTCAATATTTCCACTACGTGTTTAAAAATAATTTTAAACCTGTTTTTCCTTCAATAATGTCCCGCCAGCTAATGATCCTCCAGGAGATGTTCTTAGAGGACGGGCACCATACCGGGGTTGAACACCCACCCGAGGCCGCCTTTACCTTGGGGAGGATGCCCAAACATAATCAATGATAAGTGTATTGCCCGAGGTAAACAACTCAAGCGCTCGACTTAAGAATCGACCAAAGATTCCCCGACCAGGAGCCGTGGTGATCTTAGGCATCATATTGGCCATAGTCATTGCCGAGCCATCTCTCGAGAAACGGCAACTCGTAATCCTAAATAGGCCTCCTCCACAGACCCCACCGATCATGTAGACAACGATCGGACCAGGGTGGAAGTCAAAATTAGGGACCTGGAAAAATATATCGGGGACATGGCTAAAAACAACAATACCAGGTCGGTCTATAATCACACTGACACAAATACCAAGTACCCTTTTACCACAGAAATCGCCAGTTTCACTGTTCCTCACAATTTCAAGCAGCCACAGATGGAATCATATAGTGGATTGGGTAGCCTAGTGGACCATGTCTGTGCCTACAAATCCTAATGGTTTTAACCACCAACTCAGATGAGATCTACTGCCTATTCTTTTCCAGTACTTTGAAGGGCTCAGTGGTTCCACTCTCTAAAATCGGGGTCGATCGGCATCTTCAAATAGCTCAGCAAGTAGTTTATTAGTCAGATTATCGATATGCATGAGCAGCCGAAGCCTGATACACAGCTGCTAACTGTCAAGCAAAGGAAGAATGAGTCTCTCAAGGAATTTGTTGATCGGTTTAACCAGGAGAAGCTCAAGGTCTACGATCTGAATGAAATTGTCGCTATTACCGCCTTCTGCTCAGAGTTTCAACATACCCAGTGGGCCACATCATTTCACAGAAACTAACTAGTGACCTTGGTTGAACTCAAAGAGAGGAACGGGAAATATGTTGACACTGAAGAGTTTCTAAAGATAAAAGACCCCAGGCACTCAGACGACGAGCCTTCGAGAAACAAGAGAAAGCAAGATCAACCTGAGAAGAGCAGTGGAAAGAAACCCAGGAAAGGTCAGCAGAAGTGTGATCAGGGTCAGGCTGTGATACCATTTACGCCCCTCTCCCACCCTATCTAAGAGGTCATGGCCATAGCAGAAGCCCAGAATCTGCTAAAAAATCTGACCAACCTAAAGAGCCCGCCTGATAAGAGAAATCGGGATAAGTACTACCATTACCATAAGGAGACGGCCATGATATTGACTGAGGATTGCTTCAAATTGAAGAATTTAATCAAGAAGCTGATCGAGAAGGGACATCTCGTTGAGTTGTCACTGATAACAGACAACCTCAACCAGACAACCGACATCCCGAACAGCAACCCCTTGGCAATATCAACATGGTCTCCAGAGGGACCTCAAGTAGAGGAGATTCACAGTCAGCAGGGAAGAGGCATCCTTGGATGTCCTGATCAAAAGTTGCATTTGTCCGGCCATCGAACCCTACACCAAAAAATTTGCTCGCCTTCTCATCTACTGACCTCGAAGGCATCCACTTTTTCCATGATGACCCCCTGGTTGCAATGCTCTTGATCGCTAACTACTCAGTTAAGAGGGTGTTGATTGATACCGGCATTTCTTCCAACATACTCTTCGCCTTAGCATTTGACCAGCTCAAGATTCTGAGAAAAAGACTCCGACCGATTGCCACACCTCTGGTCGGTTTCAACGAATCAAGTACACAACTGCTCGGAATAATAGAGTTACCAGTCCTTATGGGGACGCTGAAGCCATCCTACTGACGCATTTTCTTATCACACCCAAGTGTAGGTGATCGTACAAGTAATAAAGTTTTGGAAGTCCAGGTCAAACCCACAGGGAACGAGAAACAAAGATAGGCAGTAACTATTTTGTCACTAAAAAGAAAATAAAAGATGATGGATTTTTATGGGGCTTTACTAACTACTAGTTTTTTTTTATTTTTGCAATAAAATTAATTAAAAGCTATTTTTTTTCTAAGTAGCTTACGGTAAAGATTTTAACAGTGCAAAATAAATTAATCTAAGATACTAGTAAGAAAAGGAAGAAAAATAAATAAAAGCTAAATTTACATCAAATGACTTTATGAATATTATTATAGAGAAAGATGGAAATAATACAAATATTTAAGTAAAGCTATTAAAAACAAGAAATATTAATTAACTTGAGAGAAATGATTTAAAGAAATTGGGAATATGCAAACCAACACTAGATTCCACAACTTTTGTACATTTGAAAAGGATTTGGTATTTAAGACCGCAGATGCATTCTTTATTTGAAAATAAGCTTTCACTAGTCAGGATCATATCAAGTGTGTCAGGTTTGATATGAAACGACGCCGTTTGGTTTAAAGAAAAATAAAAGGGCAATGGGCAGTAGCCAGGTTCAAACCGTGACCCACCGCGGACGTGGGTTATTCGGTGCCCAGTCCCCACCACTCTACCACTACACAATTGCCTGTCCATTAGTGGATAGAAATATATATAAACACATATTTGAAATATCAATTTTGTCATATGAATTGTTTGAGTATGCTAGGTGTTTTTTATGACAAAAGGCATAGTTTGACAATCCACATAATTATATTCTTATTTCAAATATGTAATCTTTTGATGTCCAATATAGCCATAGTATATAAACATGTTGAATGGTCATAAACTATAGATACATAGATATTTTTGGCCATAAATGGAAAAACAACTCATTTAGATCAATTTGCCCATTTAAGATTAGTGCACAAAAGCTGTGATTTCTAAGTTTTTATTGCATATCCCCAATTAAAGTTTTAGCTTACCAGTTTGGAATTGAAACTGTCTTCCAAATAATCTTTTAAAGAAAGATTAAATAGATATACACAATGACTGCCCAATTAAAATTAAAGTTATAAAACTAAGGTAAGGGTGAAATATAATATTAATATATTTCTTTCCTCACTTAACATGAGTTGGGGTTGAATTTATGGAATCTGCAAAATAACAAAGTTTAGTACAACTAGGCTAATAAAACATAAATAAAAGAAAAAACTGAATCAATAATTAAATACTAAACCTTTAACTTTGGATTCTTGTGGGGTCACAGTGGTTGAACTTCAAGAACACAAATAAGGCCAAACCAAATCCTAATCTAATTTTGGAGTGAGATATGGGTATGGTGTGCTTTGGACTTTAGTAGGTGATTATAACAACTGCGTGGCTAAGAAATTTGGCATTTACTTGCAAAATCTGTCTTCTAGTGAATGAAAATATTGCTATAAAAACTGGAAATTTTGGGTTTCAAACTATTTTAGGGACAACTACAAGTACTACTAGACTAAAAATATTAAATCTAAATTTTACTAAGAATATTTTACTACTACAAAGTGACAAAGGACCTACGAAAAAACAAATATTTTAATTTAAGAAATACAGTACACAAAGTTTTGCTACATATTTTTAAACATGAAATCATCAATTACATAAAAGTAAATTTTTACAACTACTAGAACTAAAAAAAAGCAAAGAAAAACTAAAGTTTCCTACTTCTAGGGACAATATGAAGTGCTCACATGATAACCTCCCTAAACTATTCTCTCCCTAACAGTGTGTGTGTGAAGCTATTGCAGCTTGTTGGTTGTTGGTTGGCTCTCTTCTGCTCCCTTTTATAGACGAAAGGAGATGAAAAATTCATCACTGCATTTGTCAGCTGCCAACCTTCATCTCATTTTTCTTTGGCGCATCTGACAATCTTTGGACACCCTACAGAGAGCGAGAGAGAGAGAGAGAGAGTGAAAGAAGGAGGCAGAAAAAAGAGATTCTCAGGTTTAAAATATATGTCACATGTATATCTATCACCAAATCTTTAAAAGCTTTGTGACTTTTTTTCTTCTCTTTGACTTTTCTATTTTTTTTTAGTTGAATAGTAGTTTTGGACGTTGTGAGGTTTATGCAATATGTATATGGGAGTTTATTCAGTGTGGTTGCTACTTCTTTCCTTTCCTTTATTTCACTTTCATTTTTACCTAAACATATAAAAGATGCAAAAGCAAATAATTACATGCATTTGAGTGACATCACCATTAAATTATATTAATTCAAATATGCATGTAAAACTTGGGATTTGGGGGATTAAATAAGCACTATGTCTATTATATTGGCACATGAATGGTCCTCTTGTGGCTCGTCCTGGTCATGGATTGCAAGGTTTCCAAGGGCATGAGGAATCTCCTCCAGAAGAAATGAAATCTAGAGAGAGAAACTCCTCCTTCTCTCTAGAATTCTAAAGATGGGTAAGAAAGATAGGATCAAAAGATCCCCTTCCCATTCCCACTCTAAGGTCAAACTCTCCATCAACGAGCTCAGGGAGTTTGTGGATGCTACTTCTAATGCTGTTGGTTTAGATTTGACGGACAAATCGGGTGAGGGATCTTCGGAAGATGATGGTGAAAAGTCTTTTGGTGCCATTCAAGATTCAAATGAGTTAGCTAAGGCTAGGAGGAGTAAAGCTGCAGTTCAAGATTCCACCTTTGTTGCTGCACTTCAAGAACCTTTGGGTGATGCTCCTTTTCATCCTGAAAGTGTCCATAATGAAGACCCAAAGCTCCATGAAGCTTTAGTCCATATAGCTCCAAACAAATTTGCTGATATCGATGCAAGGCTAGCTGAGATTAATTGCAGGTTTACTAGTAACTATGAGCTTAGTAATGGTCCCAAAGCCTTATCTTGTTCCATTGATCCTAAGGCCACTACTAGTCAGATTCAATGTGCTTCCCAGGAAAATGTTAGATCAGATTTGCTAGCATGTCCCCTTTCGAAAGTTTCCCAAGGTGCTGCTCATTCCTCTTCTCAGTATGGGCCTAGTAAGTTTGAGAACTTCCTCATGGAGGTTTTACAAACTGACAGGGTGGGAGATCAACCATTGTCTACAAGTCCAATCTATAAAACCCAAGGGGAACCAGATGAAGGGTCCAAATTTGATCAGCAAAATTTGTTGTCTCGTGGCCCAAGGTTGTTTGCCGTAGAGGATAGGGGCACCCCTCCTAACGGCTCTTTTTCTAGCCCAAAGAATGACTGCTCGTATAACCTTGCTGACAGAGTTGACACTTTTTTAATGCCGCATTTACTGCCATAGCAAAATATTGAGGCTGCTCGTTTAGTTCCTTTTTGTGCAGATGTGGAGCCCACATGTTTGAGCCCAAAAAATCCTCATGATGTCCAATTTCTTGAGAGGATTAAAGACTCTATTTCTGCACAACAGATCGCTATTAATGCGTCCACTCCCTTGGCCCCACATCATTTTAATGGATCCTCATTTTCTAGTGGAGATACACGTGTTCTGTGCCCCAGCGTCCAAGTCTCTTGTGGGCCCCCTTCTGAGCCGTTGAAGCCTTTATTGCCCATAAATGGTCAACGTCCAGAGTATGGTGCCGCTCCCGAGGATGCTGACGTGTGTCCCTCATTTGAAAAGAGTCATGACCGTAGATGTAAAATTGTGACAAGTGGCCCCCAACTGTCCGTACCAGCCCATACGCAACATCATTTCTTGGCAACTATGCAAAGCCACGACAAGGCTGGTCCATTTCAGTCCCTATCAGTGGACCCTCGTCCAGCCATAGATGTTCAGTTTTGGGATGGCCCTTGTCCTCCTCGGGTGGTGGGCCCCCATGATCCTCAAATGACTAAGGTTTTTCTTCCTAGTCAAACTGTGGGGCCTGTACAGATGGGAGGTAATAGTGGAGATAATACGGACTTTTGTCCTCCTATTGCAGATCTGGCAGAGGTCCAAGGTTATGGATTAATTCAAAAGCAGATATAGACAATGGCTCAAAGAAAAAATTTAACGAATTATTTGTTTCAGCCCGAGGTGTTGCTACTCAAGCAGATAGTGCGACTCCTGATATTACGAGCGCAACTTCAAATTTTGAATTCCCGTTGGATTTTGTTCCTCACGGAACGCGGTCAGAAAATCTGATTCTTCAAGTCCCGAAAGTGTTAATAGATGAAGGCAGTAATGAGTGGGTACTACTCTCATTAGTTATTTCATTGGGAAAGGGCTTCCCTACTCTCTAGTTACCTCCGCTACGGAATGGTTATGGGCAGACTATGGCCTTTCTGATACACTATCAACGGACTCTGGAATTTTCTTCTTTACTTTCTCTAGTGAGTTTCAGAGAGATGCGGTTCTTGAAGGGGGGCCATGGTACATCGCTGGTCAACCCCTCATTTTACAACCATGGAAACCCAGTCTGAGATTGGACAAGAAGGATGTTCAGTCTATTCCTATTTGGGTTAATCTCTATGGCATTTTGTTGGAACTCTGGAACCCAAAAGGTATAAGCTTCATTGCTAGCTATATTGGAAAACCATTACGCGTGGATCGAATGACAGCTAGCCGAAGACGTATCAGTTATGCTCGAGTATGTGTTGAGGTGAGCAGTGATCTTGATCTTATTGATAAATTTTCTATTGAGACGGTTAATGGCGATGGAAAATCTATGCTTCTTGATATTTCTGTTGAGTACCAATGGATGCCTATCCGTTGTTCAAAATGCTCCATGTTCGGTCATGATTGTAATAAGGTGGCAAGCCAAAAATTGGGGTATGGTGTTAATCGTCATAATAGGGCTAAGGAGGGTGTTTGGCAAGTTGTCCAAAGGAAGGATAAAGGGAAAAAGATTGTTGAAGATGCTGACTTGGAAGGGAGCATGAGAATGTCTCATCAACGAGTTGAAGCCAACAATAGGGTACGGAGATCCAGTATTGATGGATGTGTTGCTAGCTCTTCTGAACAGGAACATGTGATTTACTCTTTTAACAACCTACCTTCTATATGTGAGAATAGGACCTCTACTGTTCCAATTGACAACTCCTTCAATGGATTAATCCCTTATGTGTATGACAGAGAAGACTATGGCCCTCTCGATGTTTGCGTCGGTAGCTCTCTGAACGAGGGCTCCCATGAGAAAGATGATACTAACGAGAAAACCCCTGAGATAGCAATGGCACATGCAATCGATACTCCCATCTTAGGTCGTCAAAAGAAAAAGGAAGCGAAGATGTTATTCAGTGGTAGTAGGCCTAAAGGCCGCCACCGATCTTGATCGACTCCGTATCAGGTTTAGGGATTAAGTCTTGTTGGACTTCTCCCAATGTTGCTTTGAGTGCTTGTTTCCTTTTGTTTCATGCATTGAGCTTGCATTTCATAGCATGTTGTTGATCCTATTGTAAAATCCTGGGGGTATGCCCCTTGTGTTTTGTAAGTGCCGTGTGGCTTTTTCTTTTATTTATTCGCCTTTTCCGAAGAAAAAAAATATTGGCACATGAATGTGCAATATTCAGTGTTTGTCACAACCCTCAACTTGCTTATTGCTAGTCCCTAGCAATGAAGTGAAAAAAGAAATTTTTTTTTTTTCGGAAAATGGTAAATATATTCCAAAAAAGACTGTACACATGTACAAGGGGCATACCCCAGGATAAGACAATAAAAGCACAGCTAGAGGACTGGTGGAAAATCCACTCACAAAGAAAGGTGGACTACATTATAACCACCTTAAATGAAAAAAGAAATTGTTCTACAAGTTTTATTAAAAAGTAGGAATAAACTAAGGAAAATAAAATCTAGCTCACTGTCGCAGGAATCGCGATTGCATTTAGCTTATGCAACAAACCGTTAAACCCCTAAGTTAACCCTAGTGGACGAGTGTTGTCTCGTGAGGGTTTGAAGTGAATATACCCACAAAATTCAAAAAAAATTTAATGTAAAAATAAAGTTTAAAAAAAGGTAGATTTTCTCCTTGTATAACAGATAAGATTAAATTTGACAATAAAATGAAATTTCCAAGTATATAATAGTAATGCAACACTTATATTCACAGTTTGTCAATAGTAGCATTTTTTATACTCTTTAAACTTACAGTGTGTACTTGAAAAGTGAAGCAACTGATCTTAATTTCAAATTTTACATAACTATTAACAATCATAAAACTTTTAGTTTTAACTCAAATCTCACTGGAATTTCACTCTTTTAATGAGAAACTCTCATAAACTGGTGTAGAGAATATCTCGCTTGGTAGGGAAGCAAAGATAGAGGAATTGCTTCCATTTGATGACTCAATATATTGGCATTTGGAGTATAATAAGTCTCATGAAAGAATACTTAGCATTTAGAAGAACGATGTACCGTGGAGAACATCCTTATCACTTAAATTTAAAAATCAATTTCTTTTAAATCATTAGGACTTTGACTGGTAGGTTAGAAATTAAGATGAGTAGAAGATTTGGGGTGTATTTGTTCTAAGCATGTGATTGGAGTGTTTGTGCAGTTCATTCCAACTACTTTTTCTTCTCCTTTTTATCATTTGTACCGCTTTTTTTTTTAGCTTCTAATTTTTTTCTTTTTAAATCAACTCATTTCTTTCTTTACCACTTCTTGCAATATCATTACAATCCAATCACATACCTGGATATAGAAGTGAGATTTGTACTCCCAGGTGGAGCCAGGCGTGATTTGGAAGATTGGCACAAAAGCTCACATGGGTTAATTAATTTCCACTACTTGTCTTTAAACTACATAGTTTATGTTTACTCATCCATTTAGATTCTATAAATATTTTCACACTGTTTCAAAATGTTTAAAGTTTAAATAGTTTCTAGCCTTTGAAAATAATTAAACATGTGACAATGTGTTGTATGCTATTAACATACCCAAAATAACATTAACGTGTCAAATTTAACTTATATAGAGTAAAAGAAAAACTTCTGAAAAATCCTAAGCGCATCCACTAAGTTGGATACTTATATGGTGCGACTAGTATCCTTTGCACCTATACAAAAGAGGCTAGGCAATCCGGAGCGTCCAAGTTGTCGAGATTGCCCATCCACCTTTAGTAAAAGAGATGGGTCTAGAATCACTAGTAAGCTGAAAATATCAGTAAGAGGCTAAGAGATAACTCTGGCTTTGCCTAGTTTTTTTTTTTTGTTATCTCTAGAGTCATTCACCGCACTAAACATATCTGGTGATGTTGGGATCATGCAAATTACTCCTATCGAACCAGCTAATGAAAGCAAGATGTACACGTAGGATCATTTTAAAGTCTGACCTGACTGAAAGTTATTAAATGTACTGAAAATAAATTTTAAAAACGAAAATAATAAAATAAGAAGAAATGAGGGATGGGAAACAAATTTTATTTGGGTATCAAAGGAACCAGTTCTCTTTCTCAACCAAAATTTTCTTTTGTTTTGATTTGAATTGTCTTTTGTAACAGTAGTAAACTTTAAAAGATGTGCCATTGTGAGCAATTAAATAAGGATATTTTTCTCTATAACAATTCAAACACCATCCTAACATTTTAGCTTTTCTTTTGATGGCATAAAGGCTAGTGCCAGCAAAGGGTTTCTTCTGCTCAGAAACAAGTGAGCGACCCATTAACGTCTAGTCATCGACTATTAGATCCATTTTTTATACTCTCAGCCAACAAGAGAGGCTAGACTCAACCCGCCACTCCTTCCAACTATCAACTAAGATCTAATTAAAGAGAGCTTAGAGGGGTTGGGGGGAATTTTATTTAAAAACTAAAAATATTTATTTTAAAATAAATATATATTCAGAAACTAAATTTTTTTTTTCTTTTTTAGAACAGAAAACTTAGAAAGAAAAACGATTTTTTTTTAACAAAAAACTAGAACACACAAAAAGAAAAACTACATTTTTCTCTCTCTCTTTTTTTTTAGAAAAGTTCGAGATAACGTATTAGTACAATAATGATAATAAGGAAAATTATGGTATAAAGTTCAACAATCAAAATAGCGCTGATGTGCTCGTCATTCAATTTTATTTATTTAATTTTTTTTAAAAGCAGAAAACTTGGAAGAAAAAAAAACAATTAGATTTTTTTTTAACAAGGGCAACGCAGCATTATCATAACAGCAATTAAGAAAATGACAAGGTAAATTTCAAAATACATAAGACCAATAGCTAGCGCGTCGTCCATTTTTTTGTTTTTTTTTTTGTTTTTATTTATTTTTTATTTTTTATAGGAAAAGGAAAAATATCACCTGGCTCTTGAAATCTGATAACGTAGTAGGACTGTGGATTGAGTGGTATTTCCAAGCTTCTTTGGTGAGTGGGTACCTACAACTTATATATTATATTTTTGTTAAATAATGGAAAAGAGATAAAATAGAAAATCAAAAATAAAAATTAAAGCTGAATCGAAAAAAAATAGAGAATAAAATCAAAATCAAGCTTTTCTTTAGATTATAGATCTTACCTTTAGTGATCAGTAGAGTGTATCTTGATTTTGGATCGTAGAAATCAAAAAAATGGAAATGAGAGAGAAATGAGAGATCGGGGGAGAGAGTGAGAGCGTTGCAGAGAGTGAGAGAGAGATCGCAGCGAGAGGGAAGAAGAAAAGAAAGGAAAAAGAGAGATAGGGAAAGTTATTAGGGTTTGAATATATAGCCATTTTCTCTTTTTCAGTGTATCTCTCTCTAAAAAGATTAATTTTTTTTAAAAAAAAATAAAGATAAAACAAACAAACAGGTGTTAATCATGAAACCATTCCCCCCCCCCCCCCAACTGAGTCTGACACCCCCCCCCCCCCCCCCCCCCCCCAACTGAGTCTGACATTGTCCTCAATGAGTGAGATGAGAAAAAGAAGCCAAGGATAACGCCTGTAATAAAAAGAAATAAACAAAGAAAAGATAGAATAATAATGACAAAATTTATATATATATATATATATAAATGTACTATCACTGTGTTGAGATAAAGTTATCAAGAATTACTATACAATTGTTCTTTTGAACTGCAGTTTCAAATGATCGATCTTGTATTCAAATTTTGCTATCTGGCAGTTTTAGCAGCATAGTTTTTAAACCAGCAAAACTTCTGGTGTGCCTTTTTTTTTTGGACTGTAATGGGATAGTTTAAACATACAATTTAGTACATTTATTAGATAGCAGTATTTTCGATTTGTAAGACTTGATAAAAAAAAAAAAAAAAACCTCATAAAATAGTAAGTGCAAGTGGTTCTGATACTTAAAACATAGTGATGATTTTTTTTTCATTTATATATAAAAAGAAAAGTACAATTACAATAAAAATAAATACATGAATTTTTTTTTTAACATATCTAGACGTTGTTTGGGGTTATTGCCCATGAAAGATGATCATATAGGGAATGTATTGGACCCTTCTAACAACTCCCTTTGGAAACAATGGATTCAACAGTATATGCTGAAAGGTAAGAGTTTTTGGCAGGCCAAAGTCCCCTCCCAATGTTCCTGGTATTGGAGAAAGTTATTAAAGCTTAGAGAAGTTGCTAAACCCCTTCTAACTCATAGAGTTGGGAGAGGTGATCATACTTTTCTTTGGTTTGATAATTGGCTTCCATTAGGGCCATTGATTGACAGATACTCTGAAAGAATTGCTTATGATGCTGCAATCAATATCAATGCTAAGGTAAATAGTATCATTAGAAATTGTGAATGGAATTGGCCTGGTACCAACACCATTGAGCTCAATGAAATCAGATTTGCCCTGTCCTCTTTCTATAACCCAAGCAATGGCCAAGATACTATAAAGTGGAGTATAACTCCAAATGGTAAGTTTAGCACTTCTCTCTTTTGGGACCATCTAAGGAACCATGCTCCAGTGGTTCCGTGGTATAACCTAGTGTGGTTCTCCGGGTGTATTCCCAGACAGAGTTTTGTGCTATGGCTAGCTGTCCAAAATCGATTGTCAACACATGATAGAATTTACAGATTCACGAGTGGGCCACTTGTGTGTATGTTTTGCCAGTCAAATATGGAAACACATGACCACTTGTTTTTTAATTGCCCTTTTTCTTCTTTTGTGTGGCAGGAAATTATGATCAGATGTGGAATGGCTTGGCAGGGGAACACTTGGGCTGGCACAGTGGACTGGATGACTCAAAACCTTAAAGGGAAGACTATACAAAATGTGATCCCAAAAATTTGTCTTGGAGTCTCCGTCTATGGCCTTTGGAAAGAGAGGAATTATAGAACCTTCAAGAAAATTTCAACTTCCAAAGAGATCTTGCTGAAGAACCTCATCACTCTCATTAATGCACATATTAGGGTAAAATGGAAACATCAAGCTAATATTGATAGGATACTGTGTAACTGGATTTAAAAGTGTTTCACCTATGGGTGTCTACCTGTTTGTTGTGTTTTTTGTTGGCTTAAATTGCCCATGGTTTTTGTTGTTGCTTTTCTGCTTCATGTTCTTATGATTTGAGCTCATTGGATTATCCTGGGGTATGCCCCTTGTACATTTTGTACATCTTTTTTTTGGAATATATTTACCCTTTTTCCGAAAAAAAAAAGATGATCATTTCGAGATCTAGGACAATAGACTCGAAACCTCAAGTAGGTGTCATAATCACATATGTCCGGATCATCATATAGGGTTACTTCCATTAATATATCATATATGACAATGATTCTTTGAGTAATGAATTGTTCAATGAAGACAGGGCTAGAGATGTCCCCCATTCGAGTAGGAAAAAGAACCAATCTCTCTGAAAGGCGTACCTTAATATTTCTCCATTAGCAACTCTAGTTAACAAACGCCCTATCCAAATATAATGTCATTGTCATCATAAATGGGAAATTATTCTAAGGATGTTAGGTATCTCTCCCATTCATTTTCTTCATATTCATGATATAATTCTTGGAACACCTCATATTGATCTTGTTCCCATTCATCGTAGTTTGTACTAATATTCTGCCAGTCATCTAATCCATCAAATACTGGTTTAGCATTCCACTCCCTAGGTTGGTCAAGTTCCACTAAATAATCAATTTCTTCATCAGTGTCGTCATAAATTTTATCAACACACCTAGCGTAGAACATTTCATCCTCGTCAGAGTCCATGAGATATTCGAAATGTGGGCGTGTATCATCATCTGACGAAATTCTATCCTCTGAAGGATAGTTGTTATTGTTAGACGAACTGGCATGGTTTATACTCATTCTTGCACCTCTACGATGATGAAATGGGTTCATATCTCTTTGTTACCTGTGACATCAGATAATATGTTATAATTCCTGAAAAATATTAAATAGTAAGAAAAAAATATTAAAATTAAAATAAAAATAAAATGGGTGATGTTATTTCCACTCCATCATTTAATTAAGGCACTCCATGATACCACTCTTAGAGCATGTGGTACCATGTATGCAATGCATGACATATATGGTACCACATGCTCTAAGAATGGTACCATGGAGTACCTTAGTTCAACGATGGAGTGGCAATAACAATTCCCAAATAAAATTCCTACTATGTGCAATTCTAATCATGATTTATGAATTTAAGAGGTATCGTAGTTGGGGTCCTCCAAAGGAAAGGACTCCAACTCAGTTTCAAAATCTCTTAAGAACGGCTTTTATTTATGCCTACTAACTTTAAATGTATTTCCATCTTTAGGGTCCTCAATCATGATAGTTCCATAAGGATAAACATTTTTTTACAATATATGGACCAGTCCATCGAGATTTCACTTTTCTTTTAAGAAGATGTAGTTTTGAATTATATAATAGAACTTTTTGCGCAGGGATAAATCTTTGATAAACAGGAGTATTAAGACATTTTTCTATAGAGTACCCTATCATATGACATGTACTGCAAAGTTCTAATTTCTTTTTAGATTGAGGAGGATTAGCTTTTTCCAATTTAAGAGCTACTAGCTTGTGAGCTAATTCTTCAATTTTCATTACTAATTCATCTTCTGTTTGTGATTGCTGTGAACTTTTAGCCTTTTCTCTCCTAGAAATTTCTTCTTTTTCCCATTGTGGAGCGTCTTCACCAAGCCAATCAAAGTATGATTCAGCTTCGTTAACTTTTTTAAAATATTCCCCTTGATACATGGCTTCAATTATTTCCTTTGATTCTGGATCTAATGTTTCATAAAAGAAATGAATTATACGTAATTTTTTAAATCCATGATGTGGATAGGTTTGTAGGAGATCTATAAAAAAATTCACAGTCTTCAATGCATGGTTTCTTATCTTTTTGAGTGAAAATTTTATATTCTCGCATCAAGCTATAAGTTAAATTTTTGTGATAGAATTTATTTAGAAAAGCTTCATTTATATCATGCCATGAAGTTATAGATTCAGGACGGAGAGATAAAAGCCAAGATTCAGCTTCATCTTTTAAAGAAAAAGGGAAAAGTTTGAGATAGATTATCTCAATAGAACAAGTTTGATCACCAAACATATCACAAACTTCTTCAAATTCACGAATATGAACATAAGCATATTCTTTTTTAATTCTGTGGTAAGTTGGTAAGCATGGTAGCATGTTATGTCTAAAATGAAAATTTCATGTATGTTTAGGTAGAGTGATGCAAAAGGAGTGATGATTATTTCTTGGATAAATAGATCACGTAAAGACCATCGTTCATGCTCTGATAAGACATGTTGTGGTATATTATCTTCATATTCATTATGAGTATCATCAGTTATTCCTTCCATGCCTTCAATTTCGGCCATGATTCTAGGAAACTGTATACTAAATAAATCACTGAAAATATTAGAATTTGGTACTTGATATAAAGTTTCAATATTATCTAAGGACATATGAAGTAAAAAAAAAAAACAATATGATAAAGATATTATTATTATTATTATTATTATTATTATTATTATTATTATTAGCTAAGTAAAAAAAAACTCTTTTTTTTATATATTTTGTTAGAAGATATGTTTATATATGTATATATATGCTCCTTTTTTTTTAGAAGATAAACACTTACATACTTATAAATATTTTTTTTTTTATATGTTTCACAAGGAAAAATTATATATAGTTTTTTTTTTCTTTTTATTATTTTTATTTTCTTAAAAGGAAAACTAGATTATTTATAAGGTAGAATAGGTATATATGGATATAGATATAGTAGAAGAATAGTTTTTAACATAACTTTTTTTTATATATATTTTTATTAACCATTCTCCGGCAATAGCGCCAAAAACTTGACGACATCCTATTGACGCGTTTTCTTATCACACCCATGTGTAGGTGATCATACAAGTAATAAAAGTCTGGAAGTCCAGGTCGAACCCACAGGGAACGGGAAACAAAGATAGGCAGTAACTATTTTGTCACTAAAAAGAAAATAAAAGATGATGGATATTTATGGGGCTTTACTAACTACAAGTTTTTTTTTTTTTTTTTGTAATAGAACTAATTAAAAGATATTTTTTTCTAAGAAGTTTACGGTAACGATTTTAATAGTGCAAAATAAATTAATCTAAGATATTAGTAAGAAAAGGAAGAAGAATAAATAAAAGCTAAATTTACATCAAATGACTTTATGGATATTATTATGGCGATAGAAATAATACAAATATTTAAGTAAAGCTATTAAAAATAAGAAATATTAATTAACTTGAGAGAAATGGTTTAAAGGAATTGGGAATTTGCAAACCATTTAAGACCGCAAAATCATTCTTTATTTGAAAATAAACTCTCACTAGTCAGGGTCATATCAAGTGTGTCAGGTTTGATATGAAACGACGTCGTTTGGTTTAAAGAAAAATAAAAAGGCAACAGGCAGTAGCCAGGTTCGAACCGTGACTCGCCGCGGATGTGGGTAATTCGGCACCCAGTCCCCACCACTCTGCCACTACACAATTACTTGTCCATTAGTGGATAGAAATATATTTGAAATATCAATTTTGTCATATGAGTTGTTTGAGTATGCTAGGTATTTTTTATGTGAAAAAGCATAGTTTGACAATCCACATAATTATATTCTTATTTTAAATATGTAATTTTTTGATGTCCAATATAGCCATAGCATATAAACATGTTAAATGGTCATAAACTATAGATACATAGATATTTTTGGCCATATATGGAAAAACAACCCATCTAGATAAATTTTCTTTTTTAAGATTAGTGCACAGAAGCTGTGGTTTCTAAGTTTTTATTGCATATCCCCAATTAAATTTTTAGCCTACCATTTTTGAATTGAAACTGTCTTCCAAATAATCTTTTA
This sequence comes from Hydrangea macrophylla, assembly GCA_033977485.1. Taxonomy (NCBI): domain Eukaryota; kingdom Viridiplantae; phylum Streptophyta; class Magnoliopsida; order Cornales; family Hydrangeaceae; genus Hydrangea; species Hydrangea macrophylla. Next base: position 45,913,499 of record CM066986.1, read on the forward strand.
AAGAAACATTAAATATATACGCACAATGACTGCCTAATTAAAATTAAAGTTATAAAACTAAGGTAATGGTGAAATATAATATTGATATATTTCTTTCCTCACTTAACATGAGTTGGCGTTGAATTTGTGAAATCTGCAAAATAACAAAGTTTAGTACAACTAGGCTAATAAAACATAAATAAATGAAAAATACTGAATCAATAATAAAATACTAAACATTTAACTTTGGATTCTTGTGGGGTCACAGTGGTTGAACTTCAAGAACACAAATAAGGTCAAACCAAATCCTAATCTAATTTTAGAATGAGATATGGGTATGGTGTCCTTTGGACTTTAGTAGGTGATTATAACAACTACGTGGCTAAGAAATTTGGCATTTACTTGCAAAATCTGTCGTCTAGTGAATGAAAATATTGCTATAAAAACTAGAAATTTGGGGTTTCAAACTATTTTAGGGACAACTACAAGTACTACTAGACTAAAAATATTAAATCTAAATTTTACTAAGAATATTTTACTACTACAAAGTTACAAAGGACCTACGAAAAAATAAATATTTTAATTTAAGAAATACAGTACACAAAGTTTTGCTACATATTTTTGAACATGAAATCATCAATTACATAAAAGTAAATTTTTACAACTACTAGAACTAGAAAAAGCAAAGAAAAACTAAAGTTTCCTACTTCTAGGGACAATATGTAGTGCTCACATGATAACCTCCCTAAACTATTCTTTCCCTAACAGTGTGTGAAGTTATTGCAGCTTGTTGGTTGTTAGTTGGCTCTCTTCTGCTCCCTTTTATAGACGAAAGGAGATGAAAAATTCATCACTGCATTCATCAGCTGCCAACCTTCATCTCGTTTTTCTTTGGGGCGTCTGACAATCTTTGGACACTCTGCAGAGAGAGAGAGAGAGAGAGAGAGAGAGAGAGAGAAAGAGAGAGTGAAAGAAGGAGACAGAAAAAAGAGATTCTTAGGCTTAAAATATATGTCATATGTATATCTATCACCAAATCTTTAAAAGCTTTGTGACTCTTTTTTCTTCTCTTTGACTTTGCTATTTTTTTTTAAGTTGAGTAGTAGTTTTGGACGTTGTGAGTTTTATGCAATATGTATATGGGAGTTTATTCAGTGTGGTTGCTACTTCTTTCCTTCATTTTATTTCACTTCATTTTACCTAAACATATAAAATATGCAAAATCAAATAATTACATGCATTTGAGTGACATCACCATATTATATTAATTCAAATATGCATGTAAAACTATAGATTTGAGGGATTAAATGAGCACTATGTCTATTATATTGGCACATGAATGTGCAATATTCAGTGTTTGTCAGACGCACCCTCAGCAGGCCTCAGTACTTGCCAGATTCATGGTAGTAGAAGCACCTTCCGCCTAGAATGTCATACATGGGAGACCCACTCTCAATCGGGCTAAGGCAGTCGTGTCAACCTACGGCCTCGTTGTCAAGTTCCCCACCCCCAAGGGGGTTAGAATCTTGAGAGGGGATTAGGCAATAGCTCGGTCCTATTATGTCAACTCACTCCGAAAAGACACTGTGTCAGAATCTCTAAACGTCGAAGAATTAGATCCTAGGGATAATGACGATCAGGTAGGGGCGGTAGAAGAACTCTTCCCAGTGGCGCGAAATCCCAGAATCGTGCTTGTGCGGCCCGCTCGCGCAATCTGTACAAAAATCCAATGTTGGGTATTTCGATGTAGTGAAGACCCCTACGCGAATGAAATTGTCTAATTACGTCCAAAAACGTAAATAAAGTTGTTTTAGTGCGAATAGGTTTAGGAAAGCTTCCAAAACTTGCTCCAAATCTATGTATATCCTCTTTTAAGTAAAATTGGGGGTGACACAACATTATACCCATCCATATACAAGAAAAACTTCAGCCATTGAAGAGAGGAAAGCAAGGAGAAGAAGAAGAAGAAGATCAAGGATTCCCATGGCCTCCTCCATCAACCTCTTGCCAATCCTTGATTCTATGGCCGCTTAAACCAAGATATAGGGTTTCAATGAAATCTTAGCCAAGTAATAGGGTGTTATTTATGTTTTTCTTTTAGATTTATTACGTATGGATGATGATTACATGTTTCGAGGATTTTTTATAATAAAATCGAACTTTATTGAATTAAATCATTACTTTCAAAATCTATTCTTGTCTTTGATCTATTTTGAATGTGATATGCTCAATGATCTATATTTGCTGTGCTTGTATGGATTATTTACATGTAATGGTGCTTATTTCAATTGTGATATCAAGTAGTCGAATAGTTCATGCCTAGGGAAGACGGAGTGTGCCGCAACCCTAGTTTAGTGTGAGATCACACTCCATGCCAACCAAAGATGAATTATGTTGATGCTTGAATCATAGTTATCTTCTTGACGATGGAATTGGGCTTATAGCTACGATTCCCCATTATCATCTAATGTAATAAGCTAATTGAATGCATAGAAACCCTTATTATGAAGCTAGTGGTGGATTTGCAATTCTAGGTTTAATATACATATTTATCAATATTTACCATTTTCCGAAAAAAAAAAAAATACATATTTATCAAAACAACTTCTAATCACTTTCATAGTTTAGATTTATTTTTATTGTTCTTAATTTAATAAAAATCAAAATTAAAATTCCGTTTTCTTAATTAACTAGGGTTAGGTTTTAAAATTAAAGTACTTTAGTATTTCAATCTCTGTGGGATCGACCTCTACTTCTATACTACAAATGTTTTAAAGTAGAGTATACTTTTATATCTTGATTTTGATAAGATCAATTTTTGGTGTCGTTGCTGGGGATTGCAAGTTACTATCTTTAGTTTTAGAATCTTAGTTTAGTTAATTTGTAAATATTATATTAGGTTTTCTTTTTCTTATTTTCTATTTTTGTTTTGAGTCACTAACTTTTCTTTTGTTTTGTAGTTTCTTGAGTTATCAAATTCTAGCATTTCAAATTGGAAGAGCTAAGCACATCAAAAGAGCTTACGCGAAACAATTAAAAAAAACAAAAGGCAAAATTCAAGTAAATCGCTTCCTTTAAAATTCACTTCAAACCACTGTAAGTCGGGGTGCTGAGACGCACTATTTGCATTAGTTTAGGGGTGATTTGCATGTGTATTAGCCAGGAAACCCGGGGCGCTAGGCTTTGATGTGAAGCACTGCATAATAGGATAATTGCATGCATCATAGTAGTGTTGTGTGCTTGGTTTCCTTATTTACGTAGTTTATTTCCTTATTTGGTTAAGCCAGTATTTGTCATAGTGTCATTTTATTTAGTTTATGTTCGGTACCCGGTTGAGTCAACCCCCTAAACCCTCATTGTCTTTTCAAGCCGAATTACAAAGCATGTTTAAACGGTTAAGGAAGACACGAACTGATAATTTAGAACCTATTCCAATGGCAGACTTTGGAAACAACGGGAACAACGAAAATAATAGAAATAACCCTAATAGACCTCAACCACCTCCGCTAAAAGATTATTTCATTCCTATGGCCTACACGCCACAAGCATGTATCGAGTTACCGGAGGTGACAGCGTCTCACTTTGAGATAAAGTCATCTACCATCACGCTACTCGCTTCATTCCGTGGCCGTATTAAAGAAGATCTTTATCATCACTCAAGAGAGTTCCAAGACATGCTCTACATTAAAAATCCAAAATCTAACTGATAATGAATTAAAATTGCGTCTCTTCTCGTTCTCCTTACAAGATAAAGCTAAGTATTGGCTCCAATCTCTTGAGCCAAACACTATTAGAACATGGAAAGCATTACATACCGCATTTTTACAAAAGTTTTTACCCATCACAAGAACTAATCAAATAAGAAAATTCATAATGAACTTTGTGATGCAAAATGGGAAAACGCTCTATGACACTTGGGAACAATTCAAAGAACTATTGCGCTCTTGCCCACATCATCAAATTCCCAAGGCACAATTGGTGCGGATCTTCTACGAGGGACTTGTTCCCTTAGTTCGTAATACCGTCGATGCCGTTTGTGCAGGTACCTTCCTACACAAAAGCGCCGATGAGGCATGGAAAATATTTAAAACGTTAAGTGAAAATTCAATGCATCAAACCGTGTTGGTACATCCTGAGGGGTGCCTTCCCCCTCAACCTAAGCGAGAGGAGTGGTTTGAGTCAAGTCACTCAATTGAATTGCAAGAACTATCAAAAAAATTGACCAATTTATGATGATGAACCAAACGTCGGGCTCACCCTCTTACAAAATTTGCCAAATATGTTCCGACCCTTCGCATTGTACACTTGCATGCCCATCCGTATCTCAATATCTAGAAATTATGGAGCAACACATACACTCTATTCAACAATTCCCACGAATAATTATAATCCTATGATGAACAATCCGGATGCCCCATGCAAAAGTCATCCTAACTTCTCGTGGAGATCTAATAATGATAATGAGATGACTAATTTTTCTAATACTTACTGACCCCACTTTCAACAAAGTTAAGACCAATACCCCCTCCTAATCCTAACCCTCCAAGGGATAACGCTTTTAAGGAGAAGGTGTTGGCGTTCCTTAAGAATATCGAAATGCAAGTACAAGCACTAGCACAAATAATACACTCTAACACACAATTCATTGCGAAGTTTGAGTCCCAAATGGAACAACTAGCTAATGCTGTGAGTCATAGAAATGAGGCTAAGTTGCCTAGTCAAACTATTCAAAACCCTAAGGGACAATATGAGATTGAGGGTATGAGTGAACAAGTAAATTCCATTTCGTCTAGGATGACTACATATGAGAAAGAAGTTTTAGAGATTCCAAGAGTTGATTTAAAAGTTGTGAACATTAATTCAAATCAAGCGAAGGGTGAGAACAGTCGAATTAAGAAAGAAACTCAAACGGTCCCAACTAATTATGTTCCAAAAATGCTGTTCCCACCAAACATTGAGGAACCATCACATCTTTCAAAGAAAGGATAAAAAACTAAAGATATACTTGAGGTGTTTACACAAGTGAAAATAAATATTCCATTCCTCGACGCTATTAAACAAATTCCCGTTTATGGTAAATGTCTTAAAGACCTATGTACTCAAAAGCGCAAGTTGCGCAGTTATATTCCAAAAAAGATCTTCCTCACAGAAAAAGTAAGTTTAATCTTCCAGCACGCTCCTCCAAAATAAAAGGATCCCGGTACACCAACGATTTCATGTATCATAAGTGACACTATCACTCATTGGTACACCAACGATTTCATGTATCATAGGTGACACTATCATAAATCGGGCTCTCCTTGTATTAGGTACGAGTATGAATCTACTGCCATACACAGTTTACAAACAATTAGGATTAGGTGAACTTAAACCCATGACTGCTACCATATAATTAGCGGATCATTCTATTAAAATCCCTAGAGGATTCGTCAAAGACGTCGTAATAACAGTTGATAAATGTTACTATCCCGTCAATTTTATGGTCCTTGACACCGAACCTATGCTAGATGCTAGGAAACACACTCCTGTCATTCTTGGTTGTCCATTATTAGCAATCGCTAATGCGCGTGTCAACTATCGAATGGGGTAATGAAAGTGTCGTTTGGGAACATGAACCTAAAATTAAACATTTTTAACGCCATTGATCAACCTCCCAAGGATGACAATTACCCATGTGTGGCGGTGAGTGAGGTAAGGCATGCTAATGAACTTAATCGACAAGAAGACTTAATGAAGGGAAACTATATAGTGTGTAGTGCACAGATGAACCTTAATGAAAGGGACCCTACCAAACCGGATCCTAATGAAAGATTTACTCAAAAGGTCAAGAATTGATTCAAACCAAGAAAGAGGAATTGGTGAATGAGTTAACAAATAAAGATATTAGTTCAGATTTTTAACTATGGTCTTCCTCGCGTTAATAGGGATACAAGGTTTGAGTTTTTGCCTCCATAAGTCTTAAGCATAGCACGGTCTAGCTGAAGACGTAAAAGTCAGTGCTTCTTGGGAGGCAACCCAAGCCTTTATCATTCCATTTGCTCATTTTCGTACACTCTTTGTCATTTTGGGTCAGTTTTGAGTCTGTTTTGGTTGTTTTGGATAAGTTTGGGGTCGGGATCAATTTATTTTGAGTTATTCACATTGAAAGGAAGAGAAATGAGAAAGAGAACATATCATGCGCACGGCCTGCTCGTGCGACGTGTCGCTCGCGCGTGCGAGTCTTTGTCTTAGGAAAAAAAAATTTAACTTCTTTATACATTCCCCCAGCCTCATATCGTGCCTTGAATCGCGTGCGCGAGGAAGGTTCGCCTGAGCAGCCTGCTCGCGTGATTATGTGACTTAGAAAATTTTTTAACCATGATAAAATAGACCTCAGATTCACCTCGCACGAGGAATCGTGCGCGTAAGCGGTTGCTCTCGTGGCCTGCTCGCGCGAAGGGGGAATTTCTGTGTTTTTCTCTTTTGTACTCTTATTCTCACTCCTAACCCTTATTTATGTGTTTTTCTCCTTTCTGTTTTCTCTCTTAGGCCCCTTTTAGATCGAGTCTTTCTTTGTTTTGATAGTTCCATTTGTGCTTGTTCTTTTTTATTTTTTCGTTGAGTCTTTTTGGTTTTAGTTTAGTTTCTTAACAAGTACATCCTGGTCTACATTACAACTATCATTGTTCTTTTGTTTGTTTATTTTCTTTTTTTGAGTATTTATAGGTGAATTAGTAACCCCATTTGGAGCAATTGAACTTTATCGCCATATTCATGCACGTTTACTTGGTTTGTGATTGCTGAGATCGAGGTATCCTTATGTACTCTCCTTTCTTTCACTTTATTGTTTCATTGGGGACAATGAAAGGTTTAGGTTTGGGGGTACGCACTCATATGCACATTATTATACATGGATTTAAAAAAAAATCAATGCGTGTGCTTAAATAAATGATGTTACCGACATTTTTGCAATCGCGAGTCGATACTTCTTGTTAGGTAACTTGGATTGTTATAGAATGGTAAACATGAGAAGATGTGGTTAAACATTTGCTGAAGTCATGATACAACGTTTAGGATATGTATCATTCGAATCGTAGTTTTATATCATGGATTTGCACACAAACCTATGGACTGTATGTAGTTACGTGAATACATGTTTGATGTGAACTATAATATGATTCGAATTTCTAGATAACACATGGTGGAGACTAAACCCGGTGAGCTTTGAGCCTATCTTTTCTTTTTAGAGGATTATAAATACATTTTGTGTTTGTCGAATTTCATTGAAATAGCACATTAACTTGTTGTTATAGTCTCTTTATTCTTGTTTTGGTTGATAGTTGAGTTAAAATACTGGTTACCATGCTAAATAATCTTCCGTCATAAACATTAAAGAACTATATGACCATAGGAAATGATGGTAGGCCCTCTTTGTTTACCACTGATTGAAAAATGATAAAATTCCTTAGTTCGCCCCTTTGAGCCTTTAAAATGCCTTTTTTTCTTTAATCACCATTATCCTTTTTTTTTTGCTCCAACTTGACCAACTTGGAGTTTACCACTGAGAGATTCGTCAACTTTTAGTGTTGATAAGGCGGTGTGTCGATTGAAAAGAAGAAGAAAATAAGATTATGTTTGAGGTACTTGCCTTGGTATTCAATGAATATTCATTTTAAACGCAACGAAAAAGAAAAGAAAAAAAAAGTTGAAAGAAGAAAAGGAAAAAAAAAAGAAGAGGAAAGAAATAAAAATATAAAATACCTCTGAGATTTCTGATGCTAAAAATGAGGTTAGAGAGAGAAGCTCTTCCTTCTCTCTAGAACTTGTCTTGTTTCTTTCTTTCCAAAGCTATAGATGGGATCTAATAAGAAGATAAGGGATCATGTTAAATCTAAGACTGTTGGGCCTTCAATTCCTTTGGTTAATCATGGTAAACAGGTAAATGTTCTTCCTGCTACTGGAGGTTCATCTTTTTTGGGTATTGTTGCTGCAGTTCTAGAGAGTAAATACTCTCTCAAAGGAGATGGTTCAGTGATACTTAAAGATGGACCTCAACCTGGTGGATTCATCTCCGATGGGAAGGTCCGAGTTCTCAATGTTGCAAAACCAGTCAAAGGGGTTTCTGATATGGAGCCTAGTGAAAAGGGCTTTATAATTTCAAACCCGTCCAAGTCTATTGTTTATGGTGTAGGAGATGATGGGATCTCTGAGTTGTCTAATGTCAAGGGATATGCAATCTCTGAAGATGATTTGGAAATACCAGAGGAGTGGGAAGAGCTTTCTTCTGGCCATGAAGATATGGAGGATGGGGATTCTGAGAAGGCACCACAGTTTCTAAAGCTCCAAGATTCAAATGAGCTTCTCAAATGGAAATTTCTTACCACAACATCTAATGATCTTGCTGTTGCACATGACTTAATTCGGCAACTTCAAACTGAGATTAGAGATCTGAAAACTCTCAATCAGCCCCCTTTAACAACTCAACTGAATAGAAGGAAGTATCATGCAGGTAATAATGGGCGCAAAGACAATATCAATCAAATTGGTTCCTATTTTTGGAGGAAAAAGAAGTGCAGTTCTCTTTCAGATTCTGAGGTTCTAAATAGTTCATGTAAACTAAGACCCAGCTATGATTATGAAGAAGGAGGAATTATTAATGTTGGAATTAATGGAATTAATGAAAGATCAATTTCTGACTCTGAAGTTCCTTATTTGCGTATGAGGAAGAACAATGCTCCTTTTTACCAAAATCGAATTGAAGGAGAAGTTTCTAGTATTGATCCGAAAAATGGGGCCTTCATTGATTCCAAGGTGTTTCCAGTAAGTGTATCTCACGCTCCGAACAAATCACACTCCCCTTCCCTTCAGATGTCTAACGACTATATGGCTCCTAAGGCCCTAAAGGAAAAAGTTGCTCAAGATCACATGGGCACAAGTACCTTTCCCGCAAAAGTAGGCGGCTTGTTCCCCAACCAACAACAACACATTAATGTTCAGAGTGTTCCATATGCTACTTTTACTAAGGCTGCTAAGGCAGCTCATCTTGGTCAAACGGTAGGTAATGTGGGCCAGCACACTGTTTTGAAGGGCCCACAGGCTGGGATTTTTGGTCCTCTTATTGACCATTCTGCCCACATGGAGTCTAATTTTAACAAACATGTAGCTATTGGGTGCGTTTCTAACACTGTGTTTGGCCCCAATGCCAACATGCCTCGGGTTAGTGCACATGTGGCTAGTGGGACAGGGGTGCCTATTTCAAATATAGCCAGCGGGTTGCCATCTAAGTCAGGCAGTGAGTCCCCCCCATTGTCATCGCAGCAATGTTCTATGAACAAGGAGCAGCCCACGATTTTGAATAGAGGAAATGACATTACCGAATCTTCCCAAGGTACTAACACTACGCACAAGGCCAGCTGGTCTTCCCTTATATCCAAGAATATATCCTCAGGATTCTCAGTCAATTATATCAAACCTAAGGATGGTAATAATAGCCATGTAGTTACAGTGCCAAAGGATATTATCATGAGAGGGAGCAAAAGTTGGGAGAATACTCTTGTAGGGTATTTCATAGGGAGAAAGCTTTCCTATACTTATGTTAAGGACTCTACAGCAAAGATGTGGACCAAGATGGGGCTTATAGATATGTTGGCAACAGGCTCTGGTTACTATTTTTTTAAGTTCAACAGTAGGGAGGAAAGTGCTGCAGTGCTGGAAGGTGGTCCGTGGCACATTGCGGGACAACCGATTCTGCTCAAGAACTGGGAAACAGGACTAGAGTTAACCAAGGATGCTCCAACCACAGTGCCAATTTGGGTCCATATTTATAACATTCCTCTTAAATATTGGAACTCAGAAGGTATGAGCTATATTGCAAGTGCTTTAGGTAAACCTATACATGTTGATAAGATGACTGCGACCTGTAGAAGGATATCATATGCCCGAATTTGCATAGAGGTCAGTGCCGAGAAAGAAATGCTGAAAACTCTAGAAGTAGGCAGCGATGAGCCTGATCAGGAAAAAGTTACTCTTCATGTTGAATACCAATGGAACCCAATTAGGTGTGACAAATGTAAGAAATTTGGACATGACTGTGCTAAGCTTCCCAAGCCTCAAACCACTACTATTGCCACTCCTAAGGCCAAAAACCTCCAAGGAGAGGACGGATGGACGAAACAAGGTAAAGGTAAGAAAGCTAAGGAGATTAAGGTCCCTATGTCAGCTTTGGAGGATGGTGATACGATTGTTTATGGGGAAACTTCTCTTTCTGAAGAGAAACAACATCCTGGTGTGAGTTCAAATGAGCCTACTACTGAAAAACATTCCAGGATTGTAGATAGTATTCAGAATTCTGGTATCCATACTAAAAAGGTGGAAATTATTGAACATAACAAATTCTCTATGCTTGAAGAATCTGCTATTGAAGTAGATATCGGGGCCCAGGCTATATTAAATGGAAGTTCCAGCAGTGGGAAGGAGGTATTGGGGACTCACACAAACACGAAGGAAGGTGGTCCAATGGTCAAAGATAAGGGCAGCGAGGAGGTTCTCTTCGATGTACAAACTGAATCTCTCTTAACTAAGTCTTCTACAGGTGAATCATCCCGTAGCTCCCCAGCCAGGACTATCCAAATTCTTGGGCAAAGTAGGAAGAACAAGCAAAAAAGTTCTTCAGGTAAGAAACGTCACCCTTTCAAACGTACTTAATGTTAGTTAGTTTTTGGAATGTTAGAGGGTTAAATCAGCCCCTAAAACAAAAAGAGGTTGAAAAATTTGTTTTTGAAAACAAAATTGATGTTTTGGGTATTCTTGAGTCTAAGGTTAGGATGCCTAACCAAGAGAAGATCCAAAAGAATTTTCTTCGCAATTGGACGTTTATTACAAATAGTCAACCTCAAGGTGTTGATCGTATATGGATTGGCTGGAATCCAAATAGAGTCACTTTGACTCCTATTAAAAGATCTAGTCAAGTCATCCATGTCTTTATTGAAACTATTGATAAAACTTTGGCTTTTGAGGCATCTTTTGTGTATGCTTTCAATACGGTTATTAAAAGAAGAAGCCTTTGGACAGATTTAAATCTTATTTCAGGTTCTCTTGGGTCGCATCCCTGGATTGTTCTCGGAGATTTCAATACAGTGCTGAACCAAAATGAAATTTTTGGGGGTAACCAGGGAAGAGACCAAGGGGCTGAGGAATTTAACTCTTTTGTGAATGCCTCCTGCCTTGTAGATCTTCAATATACAGGTGTTTTTTTCTCATGGAGCCGAAATTCTTCTTCCCAATTCATCAAGAAAAAATTGGATCGTGCTCTGGTCAACCAGAACTGGCTTGGCAGATTCACTTCTTCTCAAGCTAAATTTCTCCCTGCTGGTATTTCTGATCACTCTCCTGCTTTGATAACTATTGATAATGATCACAAAAAGAAAGGCCTTCCCTTTAAATTCTACAACTATTGGACTTCCTTGGATAGGTTTACTGACACTGTTAATCAATCGTGGTCCCTTAATGTTGAAGGCAATTTCCAATATCAGTTATGTCATAAGCTTAGGATTCTTAAAGCGGGGCTTAAAACCTTTGTTAAAAACTCCTTTGGTCTTGAGAAAATGAGAGCGGATAAAGCTAGGGATGACCTTAAGCACTGTCAAAGTCTTCTTGATGTTTCTCCCCATGATTTGAATTTGCATTGTCTTGAGAATCAATTAATGGGGAACTTTTGGGAAGCCATTAGGGTAGAAGAAGAGGTTGTTAGACAAAAGTCTAGAGTCCAATGGCTTGAAGCGGGTGATAGGAACACTGCCTATTTCTATCAATCTGTTAAGAATCGAAGGAACAGAAAGCATATAGGCTCCCTGTTACTCCCTAATGGGAGTTACACTACTAATGGCGAGGAAGCAAGAAATGAAGCGATAAGGTACTTTAAAAATCTTCTTGGGGCGCCTTCCTTAAACGCTTATCCTGGGATTGCTGCGTTGAGAACCATTATTCACAAGCGTGTTCCTATGGAGGCCTTCATTAGTATGGACAATATCCCTATTGATGAAGAAATAAAAGAGACTATGTTTAGTCTCCATAGTAATAAGGCTCCGGGTCCGGACGGTTTTAACGCTCACTTTTTCAAAGAGACGTGGACCACCACTGGTGCTATAGTTACACAAGCGATCAAAGAATTTTTTATAACTGGAGAACTGTTAAAAGAGTCCAATGCCACCATAATTGCCTTAATCCCTAAAGTACCTAATCCTACCAAGATGGGTGATTTTAGGCCAATATCTTGTTGCAATACTATCTATAAATGTATTTCCAAAATCATCTCTAAGAGAATCCAAGCTATTCTCCCTGACATTGTTGATAATGCTCAATCTGCCTTCATAAAAGGTCGGAAAATCAGTGACAATGTCCTCTTAGCCCAAGACCTTATGAGGGATTACCATAAATCTTCTGGGCAACCAAGAGTGGCAGCGAAAGTGGACCTCATGAAAGCTTATGATAATGTTTGTTGGGATTTTTTATTCGATTTACTTGAAGTGCTTGGCTTTCCTACTAAAATGAAGATGTGGATTAAGGCTTGTGTGTCTACTCCTAGGTATTCTTTAAATTTTAATGGTGAGTCCATAGGGTACTTCAAAGGGGCGAGGGGTTTGAGACAAGGAGATCCTATGTCCCCCTATCTGTTTGTTATTATTATGGATACGTTGAGTCAGCTGATAAAAGTTAACATTCAGGGGTCGTCTTGTTTTAAATACCATTGGAAATGTAATAAAGTTCAAATCTCACACTTATGTTTTGCCGATGATCTTCTTTTACTTTTTTACGGTAGTCGAGGTTCTGCGCAACTTATGAGAGATACCCTTAATCAGTTTTATGATCTTACTGGATTAAAAGCTAATACTAGTAAGAGTTGCCTTTTTATCTCAGGAATTGATGAGGATGAGTCCAACGCTTTATGCCATATTATGCAATTCCCTCTCGGGTCCCTCCCTATGAAATATCTCGGGGTCCCTCTTATCACTTCTAGACTTAAAAAAAGGGATTGTGATGACCTGGTTAATAAGATTAGTTCTAGAATTACCTCTTGGACTTCTAATTGCCAACATCTCTGAGCAACAAACTTTCACACAACATACGAGCATAAATATATATAGGGGAGATGGGGAAGCATGTGGCAATGTTTGCATAGTAACTAAAATTCTTGATGATTACAAGTTTGATACCTTCTCTCTAGGATTTTGAGATTGCCTATTCTAGTTCATTTAGTTCTTATTCCTTTCTGTAATATGGTTGAATGGGATCTAATAGGAAGAAACGTAATCCAAATGATGATCTAGGCCCTACTAAGAACAACAAATCTGATCATTTGAACCTCTCTAGTGATTCATTGAGCTCTGAAGATTCAAAACTGGGTACTCATGGGCTTATTGTTGCTAAATCAACATCTCCTGCTTCCATAGAACCTGTTTCCCCAATCTTGCCTAATGCTCATGGCTTCTCTGATGAGGAGCTTGAACTTGATGAAGATTGGGTAGTCCAAGAGGATTTTGTGAATGAAGGATCTGACCAAGGTGTTTTCAAATCTCTTCAAGATTCTAATGAAATCTTAAAGAGAAAGAAACAAGCTGTGAAGTGTATTGAAGATCCTAAGATGCTGAATGCTATTTCAACAATGAATGTCACTTCTTTTGATGTTGCTGCCTCATCCACATCCATGGAAAGTGAGGCTCTGATCTCACATCCGAGTGCCAAGCCTCTTACTGATCTTCCTTCTACTAATCCAAGCTTAGAGAATGAGGAAGATGAGGAAGATGAGGTAGATGAGCAAATGGACCATCCACTTAAGGTGGGTTATGAAGCTTCTCTTAGGATTAATTCTAATCTGGTTGAAGAGAATACAAAGCTCCGGACCCTTCTTGCTGAGATGAATGAAAGGCAGCAAGAGACTTTTGTATCTCCTCCTATTTGTGCTCCATTACGTGGGGGATCATCCCAAGCTGGCAGGACTCCTTACAGGCCTGGTGGTAGTAGAGGAGTTAAGGGGAATAGTAGAGGAAGTCACAGCTGGAGGGACTCTCAACTTGAATCCTTTGATATCTGTCCTGGAGCTCCTCTTCCAGTTTCTGTCCTTCCTAAGAATGCGCTACCGTCATATGATGGCAGGGTCCATTCAAAATCTGATGAAGGAGCCGTTGAAACACTTAAAAAGTTTGATGACTTTGATCCAAAAAATAAGACTTGTGAATCTCCCAAGGTGTTTGTTTCGAGTGATACACACGCAGCATATCCTGCAGCAGTGTCTCACGCGCCACTGGGCAACGGTCACTTTTTAAATTCCTACCCATCATCCGGCATCTTGTCCAATGGTCAAGAGAAAAATTATTCAAAAAATGAACCTTCCGCGGCTATGATGCCTGACAAAGGCCACATGGGCTCTCCTTCCTTTTCCGCAAATCCCGGATCTGTGTCTCTTGGTAGGCCCATCACAGTTATTGGCCAAGGTCATGTGGAGTCTCCCCCCAATTTGTCACAGCAAAATAGTGGTGCCACAGTGAATCACATGGGCAGCCCAGGCTTATCCGAGAAACCCGGCGGTTTGTCTTGTGAGAGGCATGGTCATGGTGCTTTGGGTCCCATCAAACCCCCCGTGAGTAGCCTTGACAAAACTAACCCCCCAGCTGTTCAAATTACTTCAACACCTGTCTTTACAATCTCTAAACCTATAAGTTGTCCGTTGACTTGTGCTCCTGCTCACTGTGAAATCCCACCATTACCCCATAATTCTGGTATTCATGTGAACACTCATAAGGAGCTTAAATCTCATCTCCTACATAATGTTTTAAACCAACACTCTCCACAACCCCACCAACCTACATCTGGGTTACACTCCCCTCAACAAAATCAGAGAACCAGCTGGGCCTCAATTTTGCAACCAAAAATTGCATCAGATTGCAAGGTCAGTTACATTCAACCTAAGAGGGATACAAATCGCATAAAAATCAGATTACCTAAAGATATTGCTGAAGAGGGAAGCAGAGCTTGGGATAACACTTTAGTAGGATATTTTATTGGAAAGAAATTGCCCTTCTCTTTGGTTAAATCTTCCACTGCCAGATTATGGGGCAAATTGGGTCTCCACGATATGTTGGCCACTGATTCTGGATATTTCTTTTTCAAGTTTGATTCAAAGGATGACAGTGATGCTATTCTGGAAGGGGGTCCTTGGCACGTTGCTGGACAGCCAATAATTTTAAGGAATTGGCAACATGGATTGGAATTAGGCAAGGAAGCTCAAACCACCATTCCAATATGGGTTAACATTTACAACATCCCACTTGAATACTGGAATGCGGAGGGATTTAGCTATATTGCTAGTGCCATTGGCAAACCATTACATGTTCACAGGATGACAGCCTCATGCCGTAGAATCTCCTTTGCAAGAATTTGTATTGAGGTTAATGCTGAATTTGAGTTGATAAAAGACTTTGATATTGAGATTGAAGACCCAATCAGTGGAGAGATTAAGTCTATTACGCTTAATGTTGAGTACCAATGGAAACCAGTTAGATGCTCAAAATGTAAGAAATTTGGGCATGACTGCAATAAAACCAACTTAGCTAAGCCCATTCACAAACCAGTACCTGTGATCGAAAATCAACAAGCCAGGGATACTTCTGATAACCAATGGCTAACGAAGAGCAAAGGTAAATTTGTTTTAGCCCATGAGCCAAATCTTAATCCTTCTACATCTAACACTCAAACAGAGGACCACATTGACATTGGTGAAGCCTATGTTAGTCCTACACCATCAGCTTTGAGGGGTGATGTCAAAGCAATCCAGGCCCCAACAGAGACACCATCCCAAAATCCTGCTATTGAAGTCCAGTCTGAGGAGTCACCTCAATCTGTAACCCATATGCAAACCCCTAATCTGGGAACTCCATCCAACCTTGATCTTTCGGATACACCCCAACTGTTGGTACTAGAAGTGCCTTCTGCTACGCAAGAGAATACAGGAATGCAACAAATTATAGAGGAGGATCCCAGCCTAAAGCACCTTAGAGAGCAGAATACATCTCCTCTTGTCAAGGGTAACAACATTCCTGATGAAGAGGAGGCACCATATTGTGTACCCACATCAGAATCCAATGGTCAGTCTAGTCAAGTAGACGCAGATGGGATTACAAACCAAGCCGAAGAAGAAGCGATGGACAACCACAAATCTCCAGAACAGGTGTCTCTGTCACCATCTTTATCTAGCTCTCAATCCAAAAAACATATTATCCAAGTTAAGAAGAATAAGAAGGGTAGTTCTTCAGGAAAAAAGAGACACCCCTTTAAACGTAATTAATGAATATTGGTTGCTGGAATATTAGGGGTCTCAATCAGTCATCTAAACAAATGGAAATTTCAAAATTTGTTTATTCCAATCACATTGATATTCTGGGAATCATTGAATCTAAAGTGAGGATACCCAACCAAGAAAAAATTCAGGAAAAAATGCTACCTAATTGGAATTTTGTCACTAATAGCCAACCAAATTCGGTTGATAGAATATGGGTTGGCTGGAATCCGAACACAATATCTTTAAAAGTTCTGAGAAATAATAACCAGCTTATACATGTTTATATTGAAGATATTAATCACTCTATGCATTTTGAAGCCTCCTTTATTTATGCTTTCAATACTATTCAAGAAAGGAGAAGCCTTTGGGCTGACCTTAAATCCATCTCAGCTTCTGTTGGTTCTAGTCCGTGGATTACCCTTAGTGACTTCAACGCTACACTTAATGCTAATGAGAGATTTGGGGGCAATCTCGGAAGAGACCAAGGGGCTGAGGAATTTAATAGCTGTGTGAACTCCTCTTGTCTTGTAGATCTTCGATTCACAGGCATTTTCTTCACTTGGAGTAATCGGCGGATCATGGAGAAACTGGATAGAGCTCTTTTTAACCAAGAATGGCTAGGCAACTTCCCCTCATCATATGTTCAGTTCCTCCCGTTTGGTATTTCTGATCATTCCCCTTTTTTTGTTACAATGGACATTGCTACTAAGAAAAAAGGTCGCTCATTCAAATTCTATAACTATTGGACTTCGCTGGATAAATTTGATGAATTGGTTAGAAACTCCTGGACCAACAATGTTAATGGTAACTTCCAATTTCAATTATGTAGTAAGCTCAGAAATCTTAAAACAGCTCTTAAAATTTTTACAAAAGATTCTATTGGCAAGGAAAAACTAAAAGCGGATATAGCTAGGTCAGAGCTTATGCACTGCCAAAGAATGCTAGATGAGCACCCAGAGGATTTAGATTTAAAAAATCATGAACGTCACTTGAAGAGAATTTTTTTGGAAGCTATTCGGGTAGAAGAGGAAGTGATGAGACAAAAATCTAGAATCCAATGGCTAGAAGCGGGGGATAGGAATACCACGTTCTTTCACCAATCAATCAAGAACCGTAGAAATAGAAAACGTATAGTTTCCCTTTTGTTACCTAATGGAGAACAGTCAAAAAATGAAGAGGAAGCAAAAAATGAAGCACTTAGATATTTTAAGTCCATGCTTGGAACTCCTGCTGCAACCAATTATCCTGGTATCAATGTACTCCGGAATATCATTCAAAAAAGGATACCTACTGAAGCTTATACTAGTATGGACAATATCCCAAGTGATGTTGAGATTAAAGATGCTATGTTTAGCATCCATAGTAACAAAGCACCGGGCCCAGATGGCTATAACGCCCATTTCTTCAAAGAAACCTGGAACACCACCGGTGCTCTTGTTACTTGCGCTATCAAAGAATTTTTCATGTTTGGCGAACTATTAAGAGAATCTAATGCTACCTTAATTTCTCTTATTCCTAAAATTCCCAATCCTTCAAAAATGAGTGATTTCAGACCCATATCTTGCTGCAACACCATTTATAAATGCATTTCAAAAATTATTGCCAAAAGACTCCAAATTCTTTTACCTGATCTTGTTGACAATGCCCAATCTGCTTTTATAAGAGGTCGGAAGATAAGTGACAATATCCTCCTTGCTCAGGACCTCATGAGGGACTATCACAAAACATCGGGCCAACCTAGAGCAGCAGCTAAGATTGACCTAATGAAAGCCTATGATAGTGTTAGTTGGAGATTTCTATTGGATTTAATAGATGTTTTAGGCTTCCCTCCCAAAATGCAACTTTGGATTAAAACATGTATTACCAGTCCCAAATACTCCATTAATTTTAATGGGGAATCTGTTGGGTACTTTGAAGGTGCTAAGGGACTTAGGCAGGGAGACCCTCTTTCCCCGTATCTGTTTGTCCTTGTGATGGACACCTTAAGCCAATTGATTGATCATAATATAAAAAATTCTAACCAGTTTAAATATCATTGGAAATGCAACAAGCTGAATATATCCCATCTCTGCTTTGCTGATGACCTCTTATTATTGTTTTATGGTAACAAGGAATCAGCTCAGCTCATGAAAAACACTCTTACTCAATTCTATGATATTACTGGTTTGCTTGCTAACACTAGTAAGAGTTGTTTATTCACTTCAGGCATTAAAGATAACGATGTTCAGCTCATTAGCAATATTCTCCAAGTTCCTATTGGATCCCTCCCCCTTAAGTATCTAGGCGTTCCACTTATAACATCTAGACTGAAAAATGGGGACTGTAATGAACTTATAACTAAGATCTGCTCTAGAATTGCATCGTGGACTTCTAAATGCCTTTCTTATGCTGGCCGATTGTAACTTATCCAATCTGTTCTTACAGGTATCCAAAACTATTGGTCTGGAATGTTTATTCTTCCCAAGAGTGTCATCAAGGAAATTGAAAAACAACTAAGAAGATTTTTTTGGTCTGGGGACATTGATAAAGCCCATGGAGCCAAGGTGGCCTGGGACCTCATTTGTACTCCTAAGACGGAAGGGGGTTTGGGTTTGAAGAACTTAGTTCAACTAAATAAAATTCTTAATCTTAAACATATTTGGTCTCTTTTCTCTCCTGGGAAAAGCTCTCTTTGGGCTGTTTGGGTTAAAACTTATCTCTTAAAAGGGAAAAGCTTTTGGGTAGTAAAGGCTCCGTCTCAAAGCTCTTGGTATTGGAGGAAACTTCTTAAACTAAGAGATATGGTTAGGCCCTTATTGAAACATAAAATTGGTAACGGTTGCGGTACCTTCTTGTGGTATGATAATTGGCATCCTTTGGGCCCCCTTATTGACAAATTTGGTCCTAGAGTTGCTTATGATGCCGCCATCCCATTAAATGCGAAAGTTAAGGATATTATTGTTGGAGGGGAATGGCATTGGCCTCTAACTAACACTTTAGAGCTTATGGAGATTCGGGCACATATGCATGATATTCCCTCTCCCTCCGATCATCCTGACATAGCTGTTTGGATTCCGTCTCCAAATGGGGTTTTTAAACTAGCTCATACTTGGGATCATCTTAGAGATACCCGCCCAAAGGTTCCTTGGCATCGTCTCATCTGGTTCCCTGGTAACATTCCTAGACATAGTGTTATTTTTTGGTTGGCAGTCCTTAACAGATTATCTACTCATGACAGGATTTTTCACTTCACGCCTGGACCATTGGCTTGTGTTTTTTGCCACCAAGGTATGGAATCTCATGATCATTTGTTTTTTGGTTGCTCATTCTCGTCTTTTATATGGCAGGGATTACTGCACCGTTTGGAGATAACATCTCATGCTTCATCTTGGAGTGCATTATTGGATTGGGCAGCTAGATCCTGGACAAAGAAATCTCCCAACCACATCATTCCAAAGATGTGCATGGAGCTGGCGGTTTATAGTATTTGGCAAGAAAGAAATGCTCGCACTTTCAGATTGGAATTTAAAACCAAGGAAAGGATTCTCCAAGAAATATACCACCAAATCTCTATTCAAATTCAAATTCAGTGGAGAAAGGACCCGCATCTATCTAACTACATTGCTAGGTGGGCCTAGAATGTATTTGGAAGTGTTTCTCGCTAATGTTGCTCTTGAGGGATATTGGCAGAGTAACCCTTTTTACATCCATCATTGGATATTCACTCCAATTTGGAAGGTCTTGTATTTGATCTATACTTTGTATTTTGCCCTTTGGACTGTTGGCCAGGTGAAATAGCTTTACCTTTGTTTATTAGGTTTGGGATTGGAAGGATGGATCTTATCTTGGCTTTGCCCTCAGATAATCTTCCATCCTTTGTCGCATTGTCTGGATGCGAATTTTCTTGTACTCATTGGTTTCCTGGGGTATGCCCCTTGTATTTTTTTGTATAGTGCCGTTTGGCTTTTCTTTTATTGATTAACCATTTTCCGAAAAAAGACTTCTAATTGCCTCTCTTTCGCTGGTAGGTTACAATTGATTCAATCTGTGCTTGCTGGAATTCAGAATTATTGGGCTGCCATGTTTATTTTACCCAAGAGCGTTCTTAAACAGGTTGAGAAACTTATGCGTCGTTTCCTTTGGTCGGGAGGTATCGAGCACTCCTATGGGTCTAAAGTCTCTTGGATTAATGTCTGTAAACCTAAACAGGAAGGCGGTTTGGGTCTGAAAAATTTACCTCAACTCAATAAAGTTTTGAATTTTAAACATATTTGGGCTTTATTTTCTTCTAACCAAAACTCTCTTTGGATTAAATGGATACATATTTATATGCTTAAAGGAAAGAGTTTTTGGGCTGTTAAACCCCCTTCTCAATGCTCTTGGTACTAGAGAAAGTTGCTCAATCTTAGACCCATTGTTAGACCTATGCTTAAGCATAGAATTGGAAATGGATCTGGTACCTTTCTTTGGTATGATAATTGGCATCCTATGGGGCCGTTAGTGGAGAGAGTGGGTAGTAGAGTTAGTTATGATGCGGCTATCCCCTTAGATGCCAAGGTGTCAGAGGTTGTCGAAGGGGAGGAATGGGATTGGCCTATTACTAACACTTTGGAACTCATGGAGATTAGAGATCAATTAAGCTCCATTCCATCCCCCTCTGAATCTCAAGATAAAGTTGTTTGGACTCCTTCACCTAATGGGCAATACTCTGCGGCACATACTTTGGATTACATTAGAGATTCTAGTCCGAAAGTTCCTTGGTATAATCTTGTTTGGTTTCCAGGTAACATTCCTCGTCAAAGCTTTATTTTGTGGTTAGCTTTTCTTAACAGGTTATCTACTCGACCGCATCTACACTTTCACTCAAGGCCCCTTGGCATGTGTGTTATGTCACAAAGGTATGGAAAATCTTGATCACCTGTTCTTCAATTGCTCATTTGCTTCTTTTGTGTGGCAGGGTATTCTGCAAAGGTTGGGGATTGGTTGCAATGCTTCAACGTGGAACTCTATAATTGACTGGGCAGCTAGGACTTGGAATCAAAGACCCCCTAAAAACATTATCCGTAAAATGTGTTTAGGGATGGTGGTGTACAGCATTTGGAGGGAGAGGAATGCCAGAACATTTCAAAAGGATACTAAGAGGAAGGAAATTATCCTCCAAGACGTTTGCAATTACATTCTTATCCAGATTCAAATCAAATGGAGAAACGACCCTCTTCTCCCAAGCTATATTGAGAGATGGGAGCTTAGTGTTCAGTGACACTTTTGTTCTTTCTTTGGGCTTTATTCTTTAAGGTTTTATATAGTTGCTTTTGCTCAGCTTTGGCTGACTTGCCCTTTTTTCATGTTTTCCCTAGTCTGTTGTATTGCTTTGGGATGTTTCACTCTCTGTGGTGCTCTCGGTGATGGGCTCTTTCTAGGTTTTCTGATTTAGAAAGTGTCATTACTTTGTTTTGGTTTTACTGTACATCCTGGGGTATGCCCCTTGTACATATGTAGATGCCGTTTGGCTTTTTCTTTTTTGATTTATTTACCATTTCCCAAAAAATATATATATATATATATGAAAGAAAAGAATGAAAAGATGAAAGTTGGAGACAAGTTGCGTCTTCGTCTGCTAATGAATGAAAGAAATTGAATACGCCTTACAACGCCATTCGGAAAATTACTTGATGAATCCTTTCTATCTTTTTTTATTGCCTGAGCCACATTATAACCTTTGAAAAGTGCTATTTGATCCTAGAAAACATAGTTTGGATATGTAAACGATCGGAGGGGGATTAAAAGCTGGTAACGATTAATTTTTCTTGACTGTTGACATCCTTTCATGAGACTACTTTTCTTTTGTGTCATGCGTCTTTTTCAAGTCATATGTGAGCGTTTCTCGTTTTGAAAATATATTTCCTTTGCTCACATATACCCGAGAAAATACACCTGTTTCCGAGTGTTTCATTTTAAAGTATAATTAACATTGTGAGATTCGTAGTCGAAGCATAGTCAGATGGTTATCCGAGTTATATTCCAAGTTCATGACATGTGCGTGTTCATTTGATTACCTCATCATACACATGCAATTTTATGAAAAACTCTATTGATTTATATTATACATGTGCTTGGGATTGTTTTTCATGATGTAGGTAGATGTTTGATTCCGTTTCTTCTTGTTCGTTATTCTATTTCAAATCATTGTTTTATAATAAGAAGTATTGAATGTTATGTTTTTCGTTTTAATAAAACTTTTTAAATGTATTATGAAATAAAACTTGTGCTAGGGTAAATTCTTGGAAATCTAAATCCTTATCTTATGCTGGGAGAGCTCAACTCATTAGTTCTGTTCTGACAGGTATTCAGCTCTATTGGTCAGGTATGTTTGTGCTTCCTAAGGGCATCCTCAAGCAAGTGAACCAAGCTATGGCTAGATTCCTGTGGTCGGGCAAGACAGATACATGTTCAGGAGCCAAAGTAGCTTGGGATTTAGTGTGTAGACCTAAACAAGAAGGGGGCTTGGGATTTAAGGATATTTTCTTGATTAATAATGTCTTAAATTTGAAACATATAGGGAATGTGTTGGACCCTTCTAACTCGTCCCTTTGGAATCAATGGATTCATCAGTATATGTTGAAAGGTAAGAGCTTTTGGCAGGCCAGATTCCCCTCCCAATGTTCCTGGTATTGGAGAAAGTTATTAAAGCTTAGAGAAGTTGCTAAACCGTTACTAACTCATAGAGTTGGTAACGGTGATCATACTTTTCTTTGGTTTGATAATTGGCTTCCTTTAGGGCCATTGGTTGACAGATACTCTGAAAGAATTGCTTATGATGCTGCAATCAATATAAATGCTAAGGTAAATAGTATTATTAGACATTATGAATGGAATTGACCTGGTACCAACACCATTGAGCTCAACGAAATCAGAATTGCCCTATCCACTTTCTATAACCCAAGCAATAGCCAAGATGCTATAAAATGGAGTACCACCCCAAATGGTAAATTTAGCACTTCTCTCATTTGGGACCACCTGAGGAACCATGCTCCAATGGTTCCACGGTATAACCTTGTGTGGTTCTCTGGGAGTATTCCAAGACAGAGTTTTGTTCTCTGGTTAGCTGTCCAGAATCGATTATCTACACATGATAGAATTTATAGATTCACTAGTGGTCCTCTTGCTTGTATGTTTTGCCAGTCAAATATGGAAACACATGACCAATTGTTTTTTAATTGCCCTTTTTCTTCATTTGTGTGGCAGGAACTCATGATCCGGTGTGGAATCGCTTGGCAATGGAACACGTGGGCAGGCACAGTGGATTGGATGGCTCAAAACCTAAAAGGAAAGACCATACAAAATGTGATACCAAAAATTTGTCTTGGAGTCTCTGTCTATGGCCTTTGGAAAGAAAGGAATTATAGAACTTTCAAGAAAATTTCAGTTCCTAAAGAGATCCTATTGAAGAACCTCATCACTCACATTAATGCACAAATTAGGATGAAATGGAAATATCAAGCTAATATTGATAGGATTCTTTGTAATTGGACTTAAAATGCCTCACCTATGGGTGACCACCTGATTGTTTTTGTTTCGGCTTAAATTGCCAATGTTTTATCTGTTTGTTGCTGTTTAGCTTCATGTCCTCATGATTTGAGCTCATTGTATTATCCTGGGGTATGCCCCTTGTACATTTTGTACATCCCTTTTTTGGAATATATTTACCCTTTTTTCCGAAAAAAAAAAAAAAGAAATAAAGATGGTTGTGGGTGTCTTATTGATGAGAACCCTCACGAGACTTCACTCGTCCGACTAGGGACACCTAGAGGTTTAAAGGACTTGTTGCATATGCTAAGTGCAATCGCAATCCATGCGACAATGGAGTAGGATTTTTATTAGTAGTTTTATTTTTCTATTCTTTTTGCTCCAGGACTAGCAAAATGTAGGTTTGGGGGTGTGATCGGGAGTGAACAAGTACTAATTACACGCCTTAATTCACAATTGTTAGCACTTTTTATCCTGTTTTTATATATTTTCACTTTATTTTCCATTTTCTGTTAGGTTATAGAAGAAAGCGAGAGTTCCGGAATAAAAATGGTGTAAAAATAGAACAAACCAAGCAGAAAAAGGCAAATCGCGTGCACGACCCACTCGCGCGAAATCCTAAAATCGCGCTCGCACAATCTGTACAAAAATCCAATGTTGCATATTTCGATGTACTGAAGAGAGGAAAGCAAGGAGAAGAAGAAGAAGACCAAGGATTCCCATGGCCTCTTCCATCAACCTCTTGCCAATCTTTGATTCTATGGCCTCTTAAACCAAGATCTAGGGGAAATCCTAGCCATGTAATAGGGTGTTATTTATGTTTTTCTTTTAGATTTATTATGTATAAATGATGATTACATGTTTTGAGGATTTTTTATAATAAAATCGAACATTATTGAATTAAATCATTGCTTGTAGAATCTATTCTTGTCTTAGATCTATTTTGAATGTGATGTGCTCAAAGATCTAAATTTGTTGTACTTGTATGGATTATTTACATGTAATGGTGCTTATTTCAATTGTGATATCAAGTAGTCAAATAGTTCATGCCTAGGGAAGACGGAGTGTGTCGCAACCCTAGTTTAGTGTGAGACACTCCATGCTAACCGAAGATGAATTATGTTTATGCTTGAATTGTAGTTATCTTCTTGACGGAGGAATTGGGCTTGTAGCTACGATTCCCCATTATCATCTAATATAATAAGCTAATTAAATTCATAGATACCCTTATTATGAAGCTAGTGGTGGATTTGCAATCCTAGGTTCAATACACATATTTATCAAAAATAACTTTTAATCGCTTTCATAGTTTAGATTTATTTTCATTGTTCTTAGTTTAATAAAAAATCAAAATTAAATCTTGTTTTCTTAATTAACTAGGGTTAGGTTTTAAAATTAAAGTGCTTTAGTATTTCAATCTCTGTGGGTTCCACCTCTACTTCAACACTATAAATCTTTTAAAGTAGAGTATACTTTTATATGGTGGATTCAACAGTGGGTCACGCCTTGCTATTTTTTATGGATGCCTACTCTGGGTACAACCAGATCCAGTTGTTCCCCAGAGATGAAGAGAAGACTTCATTCATCACCGATCAAGGAACTTATTGATATAAGATGATGACCTTCAAACTAAAGAACACAGGGGCTACCTATCAACGATTGGTCAATCTCATATTCAGAACATTGATTGGGAAAAGCATGGAAGTGATGACCTCTTGGTCAAAAGCATGCAGGATTTAGATCATCTTCAACATCTAACCAAGACTTTCAGCATCTTGAAGAAATACCAAATGAAGTTAAATCCCGCCAAGTGTGCCTTTCATGTCTCCTCTAGCAACTTCTTGGGACACATGGTAACCAAGCGGGGAATCGAAGCTAACCCAGAAAAGATCTAGGTGGTCGTAAACATGCGATCGCCCAGGTCAACGAAGAAGTTCAGAGTTTGGCAGGGCGATAGTGGCAGTGAACAAGTTCGTTTCCCAAGCTATTGACTGAAACCTGCCATTCTTCAAAATCCTCTGGAAAACCTTCAAGTGGTCGAAAGAGTATGAGAGGTCATTCTAGGAACTAAATATGTACTTGACCTCTCCCCCTCTAACCAAGACTTGATGACCTCTTGGTCAAAAGCATGCAGGATTTATTTTCGGATAAATCCTGCATGCTTTTGACCAAGAGGTCATCAAGTCTTGGTTAGAGGGGGAGAGGTCAAGTACATATTTAGTTCCTAGAATGACCTCTCATACTCTTTCGACCACTTGAAGGTTTTCCAGAGGATTTTGAAGAATGGCAGGTTTCAGTCAATAGCATGCAGGATTTAGATCACCTTCAACATCTAACCAAGACTTTCAGCATCTTGAAGAAATACCAAATGAAGTTAAATCCCGCCAAGTGTGCCTTTCATGTCTCCTCTGGCAACTTCTTGGGACACATGGTAACCAAGCGGGGAATCGAAGCTAACCCAGAAAAGATCTAGGTGATCGTAAACATACGATCACCCAGGTCAACGAAGAAGTTTAGAGTTTAGCAGGGCGAGTAGCGGCACTGAACAAGTTCATTTCCCAAGCTATTGACTGAAGCCTTCCATTCTTCAAAATCCTCCGGAAAGCCTTCGAGTGGTCGAAAGAGTGTGAGAGGGCATTCTAGGAACTGAATACGTACTTGGCCTCTCCTCCTCTACTCTCAATGCCAACTTCAGGAGAGGAGTTGTTCCTATATCTTGCTGTATCTTTGTCGGCCATCAGCTCAGCACTGGTCAGGAAAGAGCACGAGATCCAGTATCATGTGTACTACACAAGCTAAGCTCTTTAAGGTATAGAGAGCAAATATTCACACATGGAAAAAATAGCCTTTACCCTCGTTACCTCGACCATGCGTCTTCGGCCCTATTTCTAGACCCATATCACAGTTGTTCTCAACGACCAAGATTTGCTAAGGATCTTATCCCAACTAGAAACTTCTGGTTGCTTATGACATGGTTGTTTGAATTGGAAGAATTTGATGTCGTGTACAGATCGAGAATAGCTATCAAAGTTTAGGTCGTTGTAGACTTTCTTGCAAAGTTCACCTATTCGGAGGATCTGATTGAGTAACCAGTGCAACCCGACCTACCACCAAAGTTATAAGCATTGATTCCAACCTGGGTACTATACGTGGAAGGGTCCTCAAACAACCATGGGAGAGTAGCGAGAATCATCCTAGCCACCCCTGAGCGGTTTCAAATCGAGTACGCCTTAAGGTTTGGGTTCGAGGCCTCCAGCAATGAAGCAGAGTATGAAGCATTGTTGGTCGGGCTGCCACTGGCCACCTCCATGGGAGCTCAGCAAGTGCAGGTATTTAGTGATTCACAGATTGTGGTCAACCAGGTCCTATAATAGTACAGGCCAAAGAAGACAAATTGGTGGCCTACCAGACGCTCATAAGGCAAGTTATTGGAAAACTCAAAGGATTATCAATCACCCAAATTCTAAGAGTAGAGAATACCGAGGCAGATAAGTTCTCACGTCTAGCCTCATCCTTCAAATTAGAATTCCAGGGAATCCGAGTGGACTACTTTCCCGAGCCCAGTGTGAAACTCCAAGAAGGTATGGACATCAACCTAGTAGATCAAGGTCCAAGCTGTATGGACCCCATTACCACCTTCCTAAGCACTAGAGAGATCCTGATAGATAAGTGTGAAATAAGATGCATCAGATACTAAGTGGTAAAGTATCACATTATCGATGGCATCTTGTACAGAAGGGGTACACTATCCCTTAACTCCAATGCGTTCATCCGACCTAAAACAATGACGTCCTCTCATAAATACACGAGGGAGTCTATGGGAGTCACATAGGAGGTCGAGCACTGTCCAGAAGAGCTATACTCTAAGGCTACTTCTGGCCTACTTTGGTTAGAGACTCCCAAGACTATATCAGGAGGTGTGATAAATGCCAGAGATATGCTAAAATGTCCTCTGTCCCGACAGAAAATCAGACTCCAATTCTCAGTCCTTGGCCATTTGTGCAGTGGGGCATTGATATAGTCGACCCCCTACCAATGGTAAAGGGCCACGTTAGGTTTGCTATTATCTTGGTGGACTATTTCACCAAGTGGGTAGAAGTCGAGCCCTTAGCGACCATAATCGAGAAGAAGATGGAAGGCTTCGTGGAAAAGAACACCCTTAGCAGATTTGGAATTCCTCGAGTACTCATCAGTGATAATGGATGGCAGTTTGATACACTAGTATTCAAACAGTTCTGCTTGAGCTACAGCATTTCCAGCCACTATTCCTCGTCAGAATATGCTCAAGTGAATGGGTAGGCCGAGGTAACTAACCGAATGATCCTACAGTCAAGATAAGATTGGAAAATGCAAAAGGGCTATAGGCAGAAGAGTTACCGAGCCTCCTATAGGCCTACCACACGATGCCTCAAGCATCCACAAGTGAGACCCTATTCTCACTCACATAAAGGTTTGAAGCGGTAGTCCCAACCAAGCTCATCCTAGAATTGTATAGAGTGCGCAACTTCAATGTTAAGGAGAATGAGGAACTGCTCGGGACCGAGCTCAAATCAAATTGACAAAAAAAGGGGATCGAGCCTACGTAAGGATGGCAGCTGACAAACAAAAAGCCTCGTAGTACTTCAATAGGAAGGTGAAGCATCACAGTTTCTATGTGGGGGACCTCATTCTCAAAGCAGTTAATCAATCTACCAAGGTTACAGGCCATGGAAAGCCCAGGGAAAATTGGGAGGATCACTATATGGTCACACGGCTAAACCAACCGAGAACCTACTGGTTGCAAACTATGGAGGGTTATTAGCTATCGTACCCGTGGAACGTGGAACACCTACCCACGTATTACTAGTAGATTAGCTTAGCACAGGCTTGATTTCTCGAGTAGCTCTTTTCGAGCCCTCTTGTAATTTCCTGAGTAGCTCTTTTCGAGCCCTCAACAGTTTGGGAAAATTCAATAAAAGTTAATTTTCCAGCAATAATTACTGCAGTAAAAGTCCTCGGCCACTCCAAGGAAACCAAATGACTACTAATCTGTGTGTTGAAAAAGACCTCGGAACTTCCCGAGGCATGCGCCACTTAGGCGCATATCCGATGATAGGGAATAAAACCCTTAGGTGGCCCATGATAGAGGAGTTAAAAGATCCTTAAACCCAAATGTTTTATGTCGGCTGCCTAAAAGAGGTCTTTCCATACTACCCCCGACCTTAGCAAAAGCTTGGGGTAGAAAGGAATAACTCTACAAGAGCCTAAATGAGTACTTATAGAGCTCAGGATCATAGTATGCAATTTCAAGTACCTATAGGGCTCAGAAGTCCAGAGGTAGTAAAGGCATCAGAACTTCGCAAATAGCGTTTAAACCACTCTATTATCTTAAACCTTCTGCTAAGGCTGGGGGTACTAGACTAAGACGAGTTAAATAAGCTCGCAATAATACAAGTACAAGGCACGAGTTATAGCAAAAAGGGGCCTCTGGGGGCCTTTCATTAAAAAAAATACTTATATTTACATTGATAAGGGGGACAATTGTAGTAGCCTCCCAAAAAAAATCTACAACAGGTAAAAACTACCCAGCAACAGAACAAGATCAGTCCACCACTACGGTCTCATCAGCGTACCGCTTTGATCTCCCCGGCTACCTTAGCAGTAGCAATAGACGGTGTAGTTGTCAGAGCTCCCTCTGTAGACTCACCCACCTAGAAGTCAAACTTAGCCCCAGGTAGGCCAAGAGGTCCCAATTGGGATGGTCAGTGCCAGCCCGCCTTTTCAAGTCCATGTAACCTTGGAGGAATCCAGTTTTGAATTCCTCCTCAGCCACCTTCTTGGTGTCATCCTGAGCAGTTACAGCCTCAGACAGCTCTTGCTCCCTGGCTCAGGAGGTCTTTAACTAGGCCACCTTCTTGGTGTCATCCTGATCAGTTGTAGCTTAAGATAAATTTTGCTCCCTGGCTCAGGAGGCCTCCAACTCAGCCTTCAACCGTACCTCCTCATCAGCAAGCTCAAGGTTAGTACGGAGTTCTGCTAGATCTACTTCCCCTTCTCAACAATGATAACCTGGACAATCCTGAGCTCCATGGCCAATTCTTTGGCCTTCTCCTTCTCTACCGACAACTCGACCTGAGCTATTGAGGCTTGGTTGGATAGTTTGGCTAGCTGGAACTCAGTCCCAGCCATGAGACATCTAAGCTGAAAAAGAACAAAACCGAAGTCAATATGACCAAAAAGCAAAAGTAAAACAGAGAACATGTGGATGGGCAACTTACGAACTCCGAGAATTGGAACAGCCACCCTGACAAGTCTGAAACTGAAACCTTCTCGCACCTCCATAGGTCCTTGGGAAGCAAGGCGCCCTGGATCTTATGCTGGGATAGAATTGCTAATGGGGTGGAATTGCTAAGGGGCTAGAATTCCCGCTAAGACGGAGAACGAGCGGGCTAGGCAAGTCCGCTCTCGCTATCGGGTCAGTAGTATTGTCCTTGACCTTCTCCCGAGAAGGGGTCGGGATAGCCTTTGGGACCTATTGAGGTCCCCCTCTTCAACCTCCGAAACTCACCGACCTCTTCGGCAGCAATCCCGAGCGCTTTCTCTTCCTGTCCGCCTTTTCAGTAAAGCATGCTCCTTAGCAGCCAACGCAGCCATATCCTTTTTAGGGGTCATCACTGTTAAAAAAGGAACACAAGGTCAGATGCTGGTCAAATAAAGAATTTTTTAGAACAAAACAAAAGTGATCAGGAACATTTTACCAGGGGTCGGGTATGGGAAGTTGGGAGCACTGAATATCTGCTTTAGTTTAAAGCTCTTGAATCGATCGCCAAACTTGTTCAGTAACTAGTTAATGTCAATCGGAGTCGAGGTGATGCCCAGAATTCTTTCCTAGCACTCGACTGTGATTTTTGGAACAATGGAAGGTCCAACTGTAGAAAGAAACCTGGTGGATAATATCCAAAAAACAAAAGGAAGTTATACTAGGAAGAGAAAAGGATAATCAGAGCCTTACCCCTCAATTCAGCTGACCAAGTCATGGGTAAGACAAGTTCCGTCCTAGGGTCGGTCTCGTACAACCCCTAGAAAGAAACATGGAAGAATTTCTTCTTCCAGCCCTTGTTGTTGCTCGGACACCTAACTATGATTTTTTTTCCCTGTCGAGCACTTATGGAAAAGAACCCGAGCTCCCTAGATAAGGGAAAAGATCAAAATGTCCATAGGAACTCCTAGAGGGTCAGTGTATACCCAAAATATTGGGGCCATAGATATACCACCCCCATCAGGAGTCTCCAAGCATTGGGTGCAAGTTGGACAGGGGCTATCCCGAGGTAACTCAAAAGATCTCAGGCTAATGGGTGCAAAGGAACACGAGCACCTACTAAGAACGCGTCCTTATAGAAGGTGACATACTCGGGCTCCCTCTTACAAGCCCCAAGATGTCTCTCCGAGATAGCCAAGGAGAAGAGGTCGAGAATGGAAAACCTAGTCCTAAAAGTGACAAGCCCCTGTGCTCTCAGTTCACTTCCTATACCTCTATAGGAGAACTCAGGAACAGGCCCTACAGATACAGATTCGTTGTTCCCAAAGCCAGAGAGTTCGAGGGAGTGGGCATCTCCCTGATCCCCAAGAACGCTCCCACTAGAAACTATTAGGTTGGAATGCAGGGGACTCACTCAGCTCAGGTGTCCCCGGCCGTGAGGCCTCATCGTCTGACCAAGACAATGAGTTGAAGTTCGAATGGCACATGGTTGGACCCCTGAGTGCAGATTAATTCATCGAAGGGCAGCCCAAGAACGGGTCGAGGACTCCTAGCCTAAGGTATAAATTGGGCAGGGTCAAAATGCGAACATGCAAGGTATCCAAAGTTTGAAAGACAAAAATAGGCCTCGGTTAGACCCAAACTCAGTGTGCTGCCTAAGTAAAGCTAGGGAACCCTCGATCCTGAAAAAGAAATCGAACCTCAAGAAAATGAAGTCCCACTCCCAACTCACTCCTAGTGGGTTTCTACCCTCTAGAATGACACTCAAGAGATGGACAGGAATAAAAGGGGGATAAAAGATAGCAGGATAGGAAGACTTAAGTGGTTGGGCAAACAGCTCGGGAGGCTTTATCTCTCTAGAATGTGCAGAGCTTTTCTCTCTAAAATTAGTGAAATGGCATAAGTAAAGGGAAGATAACCCAAGGCCTCGATATATAGGGTTGGCGGATGGTTAAGATCTTTCAGATCTAACAATCAGGTGCTAAAATCGAGCCACAAACAGCTGTCCCCCACCTCGGGCAGATAGACAGTCACTTCGAGCAGCTCAAAAGGTGCCACGGGATGAGCATGCATTTAATGCATGATGCGACATACTCGTTTAGTCCTAACTATCTGGTCCTGATAACACCAGTTCGGTTCGTTCTTGAACGCCACCAATCCTATGGTGACACGTGGACTCTCAAGTTCCTAAGCTCCCGACTTCCCTTCTAGCCTGCCGTCAGACCTACTTTGACACGTGGAATCCCAAGCTCCTGAGCAGTCAAGTAACGGTCTATTCCCAAATAATGAAAAATTCAAAAGGGTAAGTGTAAATTTCCATTCTTAACTTGACGTAGTGCCAATTCAATCTTGGAAATAAGGGGCAATTAATACACCCAAAATTGGTTCTACTATATTCCTAAGCAATTCTACTAAGTGGCCCACCTTTACCCGGGTTATAGTACGCCCGAGCGCTTGAATAAACATCATCCTGAGCATTTTGGGTCATCCAGGCCTACCTCCTCCCATAACACCAGGCCCAATCAGAGAAGAAGCCCGATTGCCAGGTCAAGATAGCCATGTCTCATCACAGTACAGCTTGGAACTAGCTTGGCATAGTTAGAAGACTAATGGAATGAAGAGATAGTTTTCTAATCTCATTAGGAAACTCGCACATGTTGTGCTAATCAAACTCAATCGGATTGTGT
Organism: Hydrangea macrophylla; assembly: GCA_033977485.1. Taxonomy (NCBI): domain Eukaryota; kingdom Viridiplantae; phylum Streptophyta; class Magnoliopsida; order Cornales; family Hydrangeaceae; genus Hydrangea; species Hydrangea macrophylla. Next base: position 45,946,221 of record CM066986.1, read on the forward strand.
TACCTTATCAATATAGTTTCCATGTATGAAGAGGTCTCTTGCATATATAAAAGAGACCCCTCACTCCCTATATGGGGGGATTGATACTTCTAGGCAATAGATAGAACACCTTCATTCGACTTGCCTGGCCGAGCTCTGGTAGCTCCAGTCCGTTGTTGGTTCACCAAAGGTCTCCAGTCACTTTACAATATAGTGAAAATGCTTGGACATGCTCGTAGACATAGGTCTCTTCATTAACTAGGCCGAACCACATACAAACTCTCTCTCTCTCTCTCTCTCTCTCTCTCTCTCTCTCTCTCTCTCTCTCCTTCTTTGATCTGCTATAATCACATAAAAATCTCTTCACCAAAAATAGCATCATCAAAAACTGCTTTCATTAATTCTAAACACTCAACAAATCAATCAATCAATCTTATTTTTAGTAGATAGTTAAAATTATTATTTTAGAATCCAATTAAATTCATAGCGCAATCCATAAGGAATCGACCCCTGTTTTTTACTATACTCTTATATTTAGTAGGGTTAATTTAATCTTGATTTTGATAACATCAGTAATCTTTCTCCTATCTCTAGTGATGGTGTCATTCATGCCTCTAATTCACTGTCATTATGTTAGGTTCTTCATGTACCCAATTTCTTAACTAATCTTCTTTCAATTAGTCGCATTATGTGTGATCATAATTGTTGTGTAACTTTCTTTCCATCTCACTATGTCTTTCAGGATCTCAGCACATAGAAGATGATTGGCAGTGGTAAGGAAGAGAATGGACTCTATTTTCTGTTGCCCAATGATGCTGAGAGTGGAAATCTATCGGGAAGTGCTCACCATTCATTGAGAGAGAATGCGAATAAAGAGGCTTGGCTGTAGTAGCAGAGAGACTAGGACACCCTTCGTTTTACCTTCTCCATCATTTGTTTCCTTCTTTACTAAATACTAAGAATGTTTCTGATACACTTTGTGAAACATGTGAACATAGCAAACATAATCGTGTCACTTTTATTCTGAGTTTAAATAAAAGTACTATTCCTATTCAGCTTATTCATACTGATGTGTGGGGTCCCTCTCATATTTCGTCTTTAAATGGTCATAAGTGGTTTGTTACTTTTATTGGTGATTTTTCTCGCATTGCTTGGGTGTATTTGATGAAAGACAAGTTGAGTGTACTCTATTTTCAAAAAAATTCACTAAATGATATGCACTCAATTTAGTACTATTGTAAAAATTCTTCAATCTGACAAAGGGGGGAGGGGGAATATATTTATAGTGGTCTTCAAACCTACTTTTCTGAGCATGGAATGATTCATCAAACTTCCTTACTAATACTCCCCAACAAAATGGAGTTATAGAGCATAAGAATTGCCATTTGTTGTAAACTGCTCGATCTACAATGTTTTCAATCTAGGTTCCAAAGACCTATTGGGGGGAAGCTATTTTAACGGCTGCCTACCTCATTAATAGATTACCCACTCGTGATCTAGCCAAGAAATCGGCCATTGAAATTCTCCTTAATCCGTCTTCTGTGTTTGTCATTCCTCCCAAAGTATTTACGTGTGCCTATTTTGTACACAATTACTCTCCGTCTCAAAAAAAGTTAGACCCTCATGCCCTTAAGTGTGTCTTTCTTGGTTATTCACCCACTCAAAAGAGGTACAAGTGTTATCACCCTCCTACTCGTAAGTGGTGTGTCTCTATGTATGTCACTTTCCTTGAGACACACTCTTACTTTCAGTCTTCACAGTCTCTATAGTCACCTCTTCAGGGGGAGAGAGAGAGAGTGAGAACGAGTTATATGTTGCTATTATATGCAACGAGATGCGAGTTGAAATTGAGGGAGTACCAGAAGTAAGGAAAAATGAGAGAGAAGGGGAGTCGGGGAAGAGTGGGGAAGAAAAACGAGAGAAGAGTTAAGGAGAAAGAGAAAGGGAACCTATTGAAAGAGGGGGGAGAGAAAGAGCTGCTAGCATACTCAAAGAACAAGGAGAGGAAATGGTTTGGGGCATCAAACATGGAAGCTATTCCTTTCCCTCCACTACAGCCAATTACTTCTGGTGTTGATGATGACTAAGGTATTTTAAATTCCCTAACTTATATTTCTGACTGTAATGATGATTTAGACATTCTTATTGCTCATCAAAAGGGCAGTAGGGCATATACTAAACATCCTCTTTCTAACTTTGTTTCATACTCTCATTTGTCCCCATCCTATAGAGCCTTTGTATCAAAACTTTCCTCCATTTCTATTCCTAACCATGTCCAAGAAGCTATGTCTTATCCTAAATAGAAATCTGCCATGTTTGAAGAGATGAAAGCACTCTCTAAAAATGGCACTTGGGAATTAGTAGAGTTATCTCGAGGGAAGAAGACAGTTGGGTACAAGTAGGTGTTCATTGGGAAACACAAAGCTAATGGGACAATTGAGAGGTACAAAGCCAGGTTAGTGGATAAGGGCGTTTACTCATACTTATCGAGTGGACTATTAGGAGACATTTGCTCCAGTGGCCAAGATGAATTCTATCAGAATTTTGTTGTCTCTTATAGCAAATTTGGATTGGCCATTACATCAGTTTGATGTGAAGAATGTTGTTTTACATGGTGACTTAGAGGAAGAAGTGTACATGGATGTTCCCCCAGGTTTTGAGGATATCAAGACTAGAGGGATAGTGTGTCATCTCCGAAAGTCATTGTATGAACTCAAGTAGTCACCTAGAGCGTGGTTTGATCAGTTTTCACAAGCTATGCTCAAGTATGGGTTCAGACAGAGTCAAGGTGATCATACCCTCTTTTTTAAGCATTCTTCGGGAGATAAAGTTACTACTTTGATCATCTATGTTGATGATATTGTTCTCACTGCCGATGATCTAAAAGAGATGGGGAAGCTACCTAGCTAAGGAATTCGAGATTAAGGATTTGGGAAACTTAAATTATTTCTTAGGAATAGAGGTGGCAAGATCCAATGATGGGATATTTATATCACAGAGATAGTATGTGCTAGACTTACTAAAGGAAATAGGTATGCTGGCTAGTAAGGCAGCTGATAAGCCTATGGACCCTAATCTAAAACTTGGGGATGACTGAAGTGGAGAACCAGTAAATAAGGGTAGATATCAGAGAATGGTAGGTAAATTGATTTATCTCTCTCATACCAAACTAGACATTGATTTCGCAGTGACTGTGGTAAGTCAGTTTATAGATTCTCCAATACAGGATTATATTGATGCAGTCTTTTGTATTGTAAGGTACCTCAAGTCTACACCAACGAAAGGTTTGTTCTTTGGTAAGCATGGTCATACACAAGTTGAGGCCTATGCCAATGCAGATTAGGCAGGGTCAATAACCGACAAGAGGTCAACCATGGGGTATTGTTCCTTTGTTGGAGGGAACCTTGTTACGTGGAGGAGCAAAAAATAGCCCATAGTGGCTCAATCTAGTGTTGAAGCAGAGTTTAGAGCTATAGCACAGAGAGTATGCGAGTTATTATGGATTCAGAATATTCTTTTTGGATCTGGGTTTTAGATCGGAAGACTCGATAAAGTTGTATTGTGACAATAAAGCTGCTATTAACATTGCTCATAATCATGTTCAACATGACAGGACTAAGCATGTGGAAATTGATCGTCACCTCATTAAGGAAAAGTTGACAATGGAAGTATTTGCAGTCCATTTTTTAAATCTGGAGAACAGTTAGCTGATGTCTTTACTAAGAGCCTTACTAGTAGGTCTTTCCACTTCATCCCTAACAAGTTGGGTTTGAGAGATATCTTAGCACCAGCTTGAGGGGGAATGTTGAGTATTTTGTTTTATTGTTTAGTTATAGTATAGTTAAGTGTTATTAGGAGGACTATATTGTAATTATTCTTCTTCTGTTTTCTAATCTTTTGTTAATATAATAATAGAGAGGACTAGTTGTTGTCTCTAAGTTTGGTAGAAATATTATCCAACATACAATTCATCAAACTTTGTAAGGAGGCCCATGCAAGCCTTATAGGTCCCAACATGATCCACTAAGCTCCCCTTTCCGTTGTAAGAGTCCATCTAGGGGTTTTGAATCTTTCGAGGATCGAGAACTTGCTAATATGTGGGATGAAAGGAGATTTGGTATCCGTGTTGGTGATGTCATAGGTGGGCTTTGTGATGACATTCTTGGCCATATCTCCGAGCTTCTTTTCCAAATTTTGGATATGAGACTGGACCCCGTCCGCCTCGCTGTTAGGATGATAGGTCGAGTCTACGGTGGAGACCTCATTCTGACGTAACCGAGAAGTGCATCAGGAATTGGCTTATGGTAGCCTGCGAATGATCTATGTTCGGAGGTCACCCTGGCTCACGATAGAAGCATTCCGACTGGAACCACGTGCCGAGTGCTCTGTTTTTGCCTACCTGGTTACTCGCCGATTCTCGATCACGTCTCGAGCATCCATCCTATTGGTCGGGTATGCAAGTGTATGGCGTCTAGGCCTAACGGATCCTTAGTCCTAAGCCTTATTGGCCCTAGCGGGGGCTTGTCGCCTAGCGCAGCAAGGGCATAATTCCCCATCAAGCTATTGATCAATTGTTGCATCTGGTGTTGCCCCTCAATCAGTTGCATCAAGGCCGCAATAATTTGTTTAGGCATCATGTTGATAGGAGTAGGTTTGGCTACTACTGTGGTGGCCTGATTTTTCCACGGAGCACGTTTTCTGGCCATTAATCAGTTGAAGATTTGTATCTACTAAAGGAATTCATTCATTCCCACAGATGGTGTCAAACTGGTGATGCCAGTTTTTGGTGCTCAGATCGGATTGGATATTCAATATATAGTATATATCAAAGAGAAGGAGACGAGATTTGTATGTGGTTTGGCAGTGTTAATGAAGCAGCCTACGTCCATGCGTGAAGGTGTGTGTCGGAGCTTCTACTATAAAGAGTTTCTTACAAGAGTGGTGTAGGAGGACTCGATGATCCAACAATAGAACTTGAACTATTGAGAGTCTACTCTACACGGATGCTCTTAATGATCTAAGGGAGCTTTTTACCAACTAGGGTTTGCAACCTCAAGAAGAGAGGAAGACATCGATCAAGGGAGATTTATGTTCTGGATATGAGAATTGAGTCTCCTTACTAGGGAAGGAAGACCCCTTTTATTTCAGGGGTCTCTTTTTACAAGTTAGGTAACCTAGCCAATTTAGGAGACCTAATCGGATTACATTGATCTTGTCTTGGCAATTCGGATAAGGAAACCTCTAATCAAGGGATTGTTCAGCGCCCTTTAAATCTTATCGGCTAGTTAGTTAAGCTAGAGTAGGAGTCTTATGCTGGTGCAGGCCTGCCTAAGGATTTCCCGACTGACCTCCGGGTCGGTCAGGTCAGACGGTCAGGTATAGCCAACTTCATGGGTATATCACCCACAAATCGGTTCCACAGTAACCAATTAGTCCAACTAATCAGTTACTAGTACCTGTACCAGTAATTAGTTTGTACCCAAAAATCGGCTATTGGTAACTGTTTAGATCAAATCCAAACACTACAAGGTTTTCAGATTTTAACACCACCAAAACATTTTCTATCACATCTAATCAGTTCTAAAACAGATCAGATTTAAAAACAATGAAAACTTGATGATTTTAAAACCACCAATAAATCTTCAGATTGAAAACCAGTTTTCTTTTAAAAGATTGAAAATTTATAAAACCCTAGTTCATCATGATTCCATAATCATATTGCATACAATGTAAACGAGATGACACTGATACCAGTTGAAAAAAAAAATCGAATCTAGTGCGTAGCGAAAGGAAAGATACATTTCAAAATTTTAGATCTACTTCTCATTTATATTACATGCAATATATACATACGCACACACACATATATATATATACCTATATATAAGATCATAGACATACCTTTTGTGATCTGTTGAATCAAGTCAAGAACTATTCTCTTCAAAAACACCACTGATCTTCACCCCAATTAATCACTAATGATCTTCATAGCTAAAGATCTTCAGTCCTATGACTCTTGAATTTACTTGGAGGCTGGTGGAAACCCTTCTAGGAAAAAGCTAGGAGGTTTAGGGTACTTAAAAACATATCTGGGATGTTTTGGTTGATAAAATATGCAACTCTTTAATTTTACCCGCAGGTCCTCTATTTATAAGCTTCTTAAACTGCCCTACCAGTAACCGGTTGTACCTACAAATTGGTTCCAGAGTAACTGGTTTGTTCCCATAAGACGGTTTGTTGTACCAGTACCAATAACCGGTTAGTATAAGTAACCAATAACTCGTAACTTTAAACCTTTCCTCCTTTACATCCAAACATTCTTTTGAGTTCCTTTCTTGTCAATAGGTTTAACTCACAATCCGTCAATACAACTCATGTACTAGCATATTAACCATGAGTCAATCACTCTTGTAAATGAAATTCATTACTCTATTATATAGAAATTAATCATGCTACCGCGTATACCTGATAAATTATCCAATCTTACCATCCACCGTAACTTATTTGAAACAAAGAATTGTGAAAATGCCATATCTTTAGCTCGGGCCGAACTCCAATATGGTGCCAAATGAGAGGGTCTGAACAATGATTCGTGACCATATATAGTTATAGCCCGAACTCCATGAATTGTATTGAATGAGGCGTCCAAATTTATAAAATGACCATATAAGGTGGCAGAATTTACATAATGTTCAACTAAAGTGGCCAAAATTGTTAAACGGGCAAGTCATTGGAAGCCAAACCGAAGTGATGCACTGTTTGCTATATTTGTTGTTCGGGCGTGCCAGAGCCTTGTGAGGTAGAGCCAAACTTAAAACACAAAATTTCCTAAACGCTTGTGTGAGTGATACACAAGGCTTTATGAAAATCTGACTTCTAACAGGTGATTGTGATGGCCAAGTAGGAAAGTACCCTTGGCCTGTAGTCCCTAGACAGTATTGAAGAATACAAGTCTAGCAAGTGATGAAACGTAGAAAAGAAGGAATTAAATAAAAGCATGTTTTATTTAATTGGAAGTAGAAAATATTACAAGAGATGTAATATAAAAAAGCTATGAAAGCCTAAGAAAACAAAAAAGAATGCTAAGAATGCATTGGGATGCTGTTTGGATGCTTTTTTGAATGCGGTATTCAAGAGTGACGCGGAGTGAGTTGCAGCTTTGGCCAGCCTGCTGTATTTGTAGCGGCCATGGAGGTCTCCTAGATAAGGTAGGAAATCTGATGAATAATTATCTGGTAAAAAATACCAGTTTATTTCCACAAACTGCTAATAGCTGCCATATCTTCAACCATATATATATACATATATACATATATATATATATATATCTGTAGCCTGAATGTGGTCCATATTGAAGCTTGATTCGGCTGCCTTTCCCTCCAAGCAAAAGATATGCTGATTTTATCTCACAAAATATTATCCTTCCATAAGAAATAATATCTTCCAAAAATAATATGATATTATCTTGCCAATGTGATAATCCAAAAAGATATGATAATATTATGATATTATCTTTCCTTATAGTAATATTTATCACCACACACACACACACACATATATATATATATATTATGAGAGATTGTAGGGAATGATATACTCCCCAATTCCCACAATGGCCAAACCATATCACCTTTTTTCCACATCGGACACTAAATATACTGGCAGAATTAAGCATGTGACCAACACCATGTGCATTGGCTGTTGTTTGCTCAATTGATGGGCGATGTTATCCATGACCAGCCCGATGACATAATCATCAAAGGCTATACAGGGCCCACCTCATATCTATGAGGTGGCCTTTCCATATAATTTAATACTTTGGCAGTTCACGTGGCTGATGAAATGGTGGCTAACTAGAATGGATCCAAGCCCGATGACATAACATTGTCATTTGCTTCCCCATTCACCAAGTCTACTGAAATTGATGGTGGGTCTCAAAGGAAGCCCGATAGCATTACATGCCCAGCCCAATGGGACAAACACAATAATAAGCCTGATAGAACTGTGGTGCCAAACACGGCCTAAACTGGACTGAATTAATGACCATGGTCAATCCGAATATTGTAATGCCCGATGGAAAACGTGTCCAACCAACTCAAGTAGCCAAACTAGGTAGTATGAAGTGGTTGAACAAATTGCTTGGTCATCATAAGGTAGGACCCACCATGATTGGATTAATGATCATCACTTGAAGTTACCAATTGGGTGTATTCAAGCCACTGCTTGTCACGTGGATCACATGCTTAATAATCGGGCTCCTGTTATAGATTGTAATAATTCAGTAAACCAACAAAGTTCATCGATCGGTCTGCCTTTGTCTGTCAAGTCCGAATAAAACTCATTCAGCCCTACCAACTTTGAACCAGTCACTTAGCCATTAATTTTTCCATCGGTCTCTAAGTCCGATTAAAATATCTCAATCGGCCTAAAGCAAATTTTGACTTTAAAAAATGTAATTTTTAGGTGCAAACAATTGCCCCCCTGGCTGTTTAAAATAAAAGCAATGTAATTTTGAATAGCCAAATTTATCTAGAGACCGATGATTCCATAAAGATTGGTACCAGTCTTGCCTATGAGACCGATTGTAATTGTTGCAACTATCATGTAACGCCCCTCTTTCATATAAACTGAATAAGGACAAAAGGCGGCGTATCTTTCCTTTCCATCGGGCTCACCATAATATCTCACTGTGTAGCATGACTGAGACCTGTACTCACACCATATAACCGGGCTTCACCACTTGACTGTTACACAAGCCCTTCTGACACTACACCATTGGCCTCTATGTCCGATTCAGCATCCTAAGCATCCTTCCAGCATTACTTTATTTATTATTATTTCTCTTGCTCTCGGTCTTGTGAGTCTGAATAGCACTGTTTTGACCAAATTTGTTTCACATTCGGTCTTAGTAATTTTTCAACACTTTGATAGTACCATTGTTGCAAAAACAACCACCAAATAACATTTAGCTTTTGGTGACATCCACACAGCCAACGTGGATGTAAATCAACCCAAGCCAAATAATTAATTGGCTTAAAATAAAAATAATAATCGGTCATTACAACAAGACTGAAATATTTGAACAACTCCTTGAGGCTAAGTTTCCTCAAAGAAATATTTTTCAAAACTTCATGGACCGATTTAATTTCAATCGGTCTCTGCGAAGCTTGCCCCCCGAGCGGTTCATCACCGATTTCTTCGTCACCAAAGGGGTCTTCATCATCGTCCTCTTCACTAACGGGAGGCCCTATGGCTGATACAAGATCACTCGGCCTACCATACTCTTCCTCTTCGGCCTCAACAGAATTTTGAGGCTCATCTTGAATTTGCCCCCCGAGCGGTTCATCGTCTTCTTCAACGTCGGTGAGGGGCTCTATGGCCGAAATAAGATCACTCGGCTCTTTATTTATTTTTTCGCCGTCTTGCCCCCCAAGCAGTTTGGACAGCGTGGAATCAAGATGACCAGAGACATCGACCTCTTGATTTGGAGTGGTAACATCGGCCTTCTCGGGTCGTTGTGATTTTAGGAGTTTAAGTTGAAGAGCGATATCATTAAGGACACCGTGACGGTTTTCTCGGGTAGCAACCAATTCGTCTTGTTCTTCAACTTGCAAATCTGATAAGCCGATTGGTTTTTGCTTCCAACCACCACCTAGCAACTCATCCCGAGACATGAAAGAGTTTCCATTGGGGGGTGGACAGTCAGCTCCACTCGCTTGAAGGTGGCCGATACCTTGGGTAAAATACTCAACATCGGCCTCAAAACACCAGATCTTTTCGTAAAGATCATGGATGGCAAAATCATATGGGGCTACAATGGCGTGCCGATTTGGGTACTGCGGATCCCACGGCTTGTCCCATAAAGCCTTATAAGTAGTAGATTTATCGTTTTTGAGACGATTAATCTCTCGTTGAAGTTGGCTGATTGATTCATTACACCAACCAATTTGGTTGTTGTAGAAGTGTAGCCATGCTTCAGTGTATGCATGGCTCATCACTTGGCTGTCCCACCGGGCGTGCCAAATTGTTTGCTATATTTGTTGTTCGGGCGTGCCAGAGCCTTGTGAGGTAGAGCCAAACTTAAAACACAAAATTTCCTAAACGCTTGTATGAGTGATACACAAGGCTTTATGAAAATCTGACTTCTAACAGGTGATTGTGATGGCCAAGTAGGAAAGTACCCTTGGCCTGTAGTCCCTAGACAGTATTGAAGCACACAAGTCTAGCAAGTGATGAAACGTAGAAAAGAAGGAATTAAATAAAAGTATGTTTTATTTAATTGGAAGTAGAAAATATTACAAGAGATGTAATATAAAAAAGCTATGAAAGCCTAAGAAAACAAAAAAGAATGCTAAGAATGCATTGGGATGCTGTTTGGATGCTTTTTTGAATGCGATATTCGAGAGTGACGTGGAGTGAGTTGCAGCTTTGGCCAGCCTGCTGTATTTGTAGCGGCCATGGAGGTCTCCTAGATAAGGTAGGAAATCTGATAAATAATTCTCTGGTAAAAAATACCAGTTTATTTCCACAAACTACTAATAGCTGTCATATCTTCAACCATATATATATACATATATACACATATATATATAGCCTGAATGTGGTCCATATTGAAGCTTGATTCGGCTGCCTTTCCCTCCAAGCAAAAGATATGCTGATATTATCTCACAAAATATTATCCTTCCATAAGAAATAATATCTTCCCAAAATAATATGATATTATCTTGCCAATGTGATAATCCAAAAAGATATGATAATATTATGATATTATCTTTCCTTATAGTAATATTTATCACCACACACACACACACACACATATATATATATATATATATATTATGAGAGATTGTAGGGAATGATATACTCCCCAATTCCCACAATGGCCAAACCATATCACCTTTTTCCACATCGGACACTGAATATACTGGCAGAATTAAGCATGTGACCAACACCATGTGCATTGGCTGTTGTTTGCTCAATTGATGGGCGATGTTATCCATGACCAGCCCGATGACATAATCATCAAAGGCTATATAGGGCCCACCTCATATCTATGAGGTGGCCTTTCCATATAATTTAATACTTTGGCAGTTCACGTGGCTGATGAAATGGTGGCTAACTAGAATGGGTCCAAGCCCGATGACATAACATTGTCATTTGCTTCCCCATTCACCAAGTCTACTGAAATTGATGGTGGGCCTCAAAGGAAGCTCGATAGCATTACATGCCCAGCCCAATGGGACAAACACAATAATAAGCCCGATAGAACTGTGGTGCCAAACACGGCCTAAACTGGACTGAATTAATGACCATGGTCAGTCTGAATATTGTAATGCCCGATGGAAAACATGTCCAACCAACTCAAGTAGCCAAACTTGGTAGTATGAAGTGGTTGAACAAATTGCTTGGTCATCATAAGGTAGGACCCACCATGATTGTATTAATGATCATCACTTAAAGTTACCAATTGGGTGTATTCAAGCTACTGCTTGTCACGTGAATCACATGCTTAATAATCGGTTCCTGTTATAGATTGTAATAATTCAGTAAACCAACAAAGTTCATCGATCGGTCTGGCTTTGTCTGTCAAGTCTGAATAAAACTCATTCGGCCCTACTAACTTTGAACTAGTCACTTAGCCATTAATTTTTTCATCGGCCTCTAAGTCCGATTAAAATATCTCAATCGGCCTAAAATAAATTTTGACTTTAAAAAATATAATTTTTAGGTGCAATCATGCACACAGGTAATAAAAGCATGTCATGCCGAATTAGTCGAACGTGGCCAATTAGTACCTTAGTCCGATTGAATATGGATGACCAAACAAAGTGTGGCACACCGAAATGATGGCACGCATATACCCGGTCTGCTGGAAATGTCGGGCCATTTAATGTCAGCACTGCTTGTCAAAGTTAGAGTTAGTTTGGCCCCCACGTGGTGCTCTTTTTTTAAAGCTCAATTTTATGATAATTCATTTGGTAACTAGTTTATAAACTTTACAAATATTGAACTTAGGACTTTTTTGGAGGGAGCTTTTAAAAGCTCCAGAATGGAGCTTTTAAAACCTCAATATTGCTTTTGGTTTCATGATATCTTTTTGAAGAATAATGTGTCACTTATATAAATTATCAAAGAACTTAGTAATAAATTTCATAACCTTCTTTTAAAAAGCCACATAGGGGCCAAACTAAGCCTTAGAATAATGCTAGATTCACACCCAAATCTCACACCCATCCATCCTTACCCTGTGGTGGCCCTATGGGGTGGGGAGAGCGATTGAACCAATGGAGAGAGGAGAGAGATTGTAAAGTAGTGTAGACTCCACAATCTCTCTCCTCACCCCATAGGTCCACCTCAAAGTGTGAATAGATATGTGTGAGTCTAGCATTACCCGTCAAAGTTTAGTCACTGGGACCCAACAAAGTCAAATGCCATACAAGGCTTAGTCCGAATAGTTAAACACAATAACTTGACATGTTGTCAGACCGATAGACATAAGTAGTGACAGGCCGAATTGAATGTGTATCCAGACAAGGTGATGCCGAAATAATCATGTCAGATGATCTAAACCCATTCAGTCTAACCAACTGCGAACCACACACCCTTAACCTTTATAATCAGTCTCACGGGTTCGAAAATTGCAAAAATACATTAATATTCGGTCTATAACATGAGTTTGGCCCTTGCAATAATACATAACATGAGTTTGGCCCATGCAAATTTATTGCAAAAAGCATACTTTTAGTGCAACCAGAACCACACTTGTGTGTACACTTCAGTAGTAGCATATATTGCCTCCAAGCTCAAAAACATCATAGAATCATTCGAACTTTTTAATCAAATATACATTCACCAAGCTCAAACTTTTTGTCTCGAGCGATCATTAAAATTCGATAGGAACCTGGTATAATGTACCAACTATGAAGAAATTTATGTTGAAAAAAAAAAAAAAAGGACAAAAAAGGTCTTCCACTGGTAAAAGAGACAAATCCCGCTCAGTATGTTGGAACTGATGGATCAGCCTTGGTAGCATATGCATGAATTCCGCCAGACACATTATATACTCTCCTAAAACCCTGAACAATCAGACAAAAGTCAGCCAAAAATGAAACCTATTGCTCCAACACATTGAAAAAAAAAAAAACTTGTAGGGAAGCGGGGATGGAAAACATTCCTTTATCCACGTAATCATCATCAAATCGATACTTCAAGTTTTCAGCATATGCACATAGGTAAAGTAATATCGTCCAGATCACGCATGTAAAGATACAAACATTCAGAGAATACAATGGGCAATGACATATATAGATATATATATATATATATATATAGAGAGAGAGAGAGAGAGAGAGGAGAAGAATAAAAACTGAAAGAAAAAAAAATAATAAAAAAGGAAATATGGATCAAAGTTAGACTTTTGATGAAAGACAAACAAAACATTTTGACCATTTTTTGGATTGTTTCAATGGAAACTATTACTTCTTTGGTTAGTGATAGGGTCAACAATTAAACTAATACGACCATTAACAATTCGTCACATGGCAAGACAGATCTACGATCCGATTGGGCTCAGCCCGTCTTCAAGAACTAATATGCGGGGAATGAACTATCTCAACACACATGTTAATCGAGCATGCGGACCTCTGACTGAGAGAACGTGTAGAGCACTTAAATATAGGGAACCATAGTCCTAGCAAGAAAGAAAGTAACTAACGCCTATCGAATATCGAGATATATCTCCTTTCTTTGTGAATCAGGTAATGACAAGGAGAGTACTACGATGGCCTATAAATATATGCCTAAGGTACACAATTAAGGAGCACATTTTTTCGCTCTTCTTTAATACCTTACTATTCAAAAACTCTTCACTGTTGGAGTGACTTTGGCAGGTCCAAAGTCTCCTCTTCTTGTACCATCTGCAGCTCTATCAGCCTTGTTCCACTCTATTGCTAATCAAGCACAGTCAAGAATCCAACACATCCCTTGGACCATATCAACATGGAAAGCCCAACAAGGGGAGGGAGCCCACCTCAATTCTGATACCAAATAGAAAGACCAATGGGCTGACTCACCCTTAAAAGACGTCTTATGAGGGGAGGATTACCACGGCTTATAAAAAGCACAGGCAGGGGGGCTATGCCGGGCAATGTGGGACATTCCAATACACCCCCTGGACCACATCAACAGGGAAAGCCCAACAAGAGGAGGGAGCCCAACTCAGCTTTGAATCTGATACCAAATATAAAGACCAATGGGTTTGACTGACCCTCAAAAGACACCTTATGAGGGGAGGATTACCCAAGCTTATAAGAAGCGGCCTATGCCCAGGCGATGTGGGACAATCTAACAAAGCACAGACGCCGGGGGGGGGGGGGCGGGGGGGGGGGGGGGGGTATTCCTGAGCAATGTGGGACAATCCAACACACCCACTAGACCACATCAACAAGGAAAGCCCAACAAGGGGAGGGAGCCCAACTCAACTCTGATACCAAATAGAAACACCAATGGGCCTAACTCACCCTCAAAAGACGGCTTATGAAGTGAGGATTGCCCATACTTATAGGAATCACATACGGGGGGCTATGCCTGGGCGATGTGGAACAATCCAACACACCCCCTAGACCACCTCAACAGGGAAAACCCTCAAATTAGAAAGATCAATGGGCCTGACTCACCCTCAAAAGAAGCCTTATGAAGGGAGGATTATCCAGGCTTGTAAAAAGCACAGATAGGGGCTATGCACCGGTGATGGGGGACAATCCAACAAAAATGTTGAAGGAAATTGATGGATTTTTTATGATGAACAATAGAGAAGCAAAAAGAAGGGAAGAAATCTAGGTTACTCTTGCCCAAATCAAAGAAGTAGAGGAGAAGAAGCAAAAAAAAAAGGAGAGATCTAAGGTCCCTTCCCTAGATCCTAAAACTGAAAGTCCCAACATAAACACAATTTATGATATTCATTCATTCAGCAACTGATTTATTACATAAACCTAAGCCCTTAGGCAAAACAAAGATACTAAATCTTTAATAAAACCGTAAAATTGTGCCATAAAATATACTTCCTAAATAGATAAAATCTCCTAAAAGACAACTATTACTCTAAAGATAATGTAAATATTGAGGATGTTATATCACTACATTAATTCAATTACTCAATACATGTGAAGACTACTTATAGCCTTTGCCTAAGCTATACTACGACATAATTTTCCAATGTGGGACAACCATTATGTATATACATTTACATATGCATCACTCACACAGAGCACCTCCAGCAGCCACCAAAGCAAGAGGGTAGGGGTACGTTCAAAATTCTGCTACTTAAATGTACTCTTTAATGCTCCCGGTCTTTGTTGCTTAGCCGTCCGGTCCATAGCTTGGTTACCCTTTAACACTCCCCCTCAAACTGGAGCATACATGTCACATGTACCCAGCTTGTCACAAATATATTTCACTTAAATCTCACCCAATGCTTTAGTATATAAGTCAGCTAACTTGTCAGCAGACTTCATATGTACTGTATGTATCTCATTCTGAAGGACCTTCTCCTGAACAAAGTGAGAATCTACTTCTCCGTGTTTTGTTCTCTCATGAAATACGGGTTTAAAGGCAATTCGGACAGCTGCTGATTATCACACAATAATTCATACGGGTGGACTGAGTGAACCCAAGATCTTCTAAGAGGTGTTTCATGCTTAAATAACATTAAAATGATTTTCAAAACACAAAAGGAAATCAAGAAAAGAGAAAGTGATGCAGCTCACAAGCTCAAGATTTTTTATTCGTTGTTCACCCTAATTTCTTTTCCTTCCTTGTCTCTTCATTGTTTTTCCTATCAACTAAACAAAGAAGAGTGTTTTCCTTAGGGTTTTCTTCTCCTTTCCCTCCCTAACTCCATGAACCAAACGGAGTTTAAAGTGCTGTAATTAAGATTTTCCCATAACCCTACAAGAAACAACGCAGACTAATAACTTGTAATCTAAAATTTTATTAAATAGACAAACAAATGGATGAATCAGGTTATTTTAAAATGGCTTCCTGCTGTCTACAAAACAATTTCACTTGTAAAATGACAATAAATGGGATAGATTTACCTGTGTCTGCAACCATTTGGCAACTTGTAATGAACGCATGCCATGGTGACACTGGTGTTAAACAACATTAGTGTCAGGACACTTAAAAAAAATTAAACAAAAAAGAGAGCAATTATTAATACTTAAAACTAAATGGACAAATGTAAAGGAGTATATCTTATATACAAAAGGATATACATATTAGGTCAAAACGACCTTATTGTTAAATATAAGTGTTGAAGATTGATATGAATAAATGGGGCAATTCTCTAACAGCATAAACTTTTGGAGTAATTGGTGACTTAATATGGTATATGATAAAGGGTAAATATGTATGTGTAACGTATTACTTAGTGAGCACGTGGTTGTCCCACATCGGATATATGTCAGTAGTGTAGTTTGATCTAAAGTTTGTAAATAGGCTCTCTGTATTCTTATTTCAGTATGTCGAATATACCAAAAGAGATATTCTCATCATACTTTTCATCTTTACATGGTATCAGAGCCTCCCGCCCCTGGGATTGCTCATTATCTTTGTTTTTCCGCCTTCTTCGTGAATCAAGAAGTTTGCATTGTTAAATCTGTTTGAGAATTTGATTTTTTTTCCTCTTTAAACATAAACCCTAACCCTAGCAGCCACTAGCATCAGCTTCATCACTATTCACGGCTACTGTTCATCGGCTACTGTTCACGGCTATTGTTCACTATTTTTCAACAACTATGGATTCCACAACCACTACCCAACTCACTAATCGTAAGTTGAATGGTAACAACTTCCTTCAATGGTCCAATGCGATTACCATGTTCCTTATTGGCTTAGGCCACGATGCACATCTTACCGAGTCTCCGCCCGCCACCGATGAAAAAGCCACTAAGGCGTGAAAACAACTGGACACTCAACTTGTGACTCTTATCTCTGGAATTCCATGGAATCGTACGTTGCCGATCTATGCAATCACTTGAGATCGATTAAGGCACTTTGGGAGTATCTCCACCTCCTTTACTCCAATAACTTAACACGGATGTATGATTTGTCCTCTCAGTATTTCAAGCTCGAGCAAAATGATTTATCTGTTACTGATTTTTTTGCTGCTATGAAATGGTTACATGAAGAGCTCAATACTGTTATGCACCCTACCACCAGTGTTCAGGAACAACAGAAATAGCGGGAACAGATGTTGGTTATGAAGTTTCTTGCCGGTCTCAAACAAGAATATGAGGCTATACGGTCTCAAATCCTTGGAAGTGATACTCTTCCTACTTTTGTTGGGATATATCAGCGTGTTCTACGGAGCACCCCTCGGGACCCACCTCCATCCCCTTCGCTTGTTGATCGCTCCGCTTTTATTACTTAGACTCCACCAGCTCCTGGTAGGGGTGGTGGTCCTAACCGTGGAAGACGTGAAGGGGGATTTCGGGATGGTTGTCCTGGCCGTGGTAGAGGCCAGACTCTCCAGTGCACTTATTGTTTTCGGGATGGGCATAGTAGAGACACATGCTGGCAGCTCCATGGTCATCCCCCCCAGGTTGCGAATGCTGCCATCTCTGATTCTGGGTACTCTCCTGCTACTGCTCCTATGGATACCGTTTCTGTTCCTCACGAGGAATACTCACAATTGCTTCAGTATCAGACAGCACACCAGGCATCCACCTCATCTGCTTCCTTAGCTTAGCATGGAGGGACACATATTGCTTGCATTGCTTCAGGTTCTTCCACATAGATAATTGATTCTGGAGCTAGTAATCATTTGCCAGATATATCTAGTTTTTTTTTACATATATCCGGCTATTATCGTCTCTTCCCCCAGTTACTTTAATGGATGGGTCCTCGACTCCTGTTGAAGGAATCGGGACGGCTCAACCCTCTTCGTCTTTATCCTTGTCTTCTGTTTTCTACATACCTCGTTCATCCTTTAATTTAATGTATGTTGGTCAGTTGACTAAGGATCTTAACTGTTGTGTCTCTTTTTCTCCTGATTCTGTTCTTATTCAAGATTTGACGACTCGGAAGACGATTGGCGTCGGGCACGAGTCCAATGGCCTCTATTACTTTGATGGTGATCCTGTCCTGCTCCTTCACCAATTGCTTGTCCTACTACCGTTTCACCTCATCAGATCCATTGTCGCCTTGGTCACCGTTCATTAGCTAATTTGAAGCTCTTAGTTCCTAGTTTAAGTTCTTTACAGTCTTTAGAGTGTAAGTCGTGTCAGTTGAGGAAGCATCACTGTGTTCAATTTGCTCCCCGGGTCAATAAAAGAGCGTCTAGTCCTTTTCAATTAGTGCATTCTGATGTAGGGGGTCCTCACCGTATAACCTCCCTAAAGGGGTATCGGTATTTTGTTACTTTTGTGGATGATTGTTCAACAGTAACTTG
This sequence comes from Hydrangea macrophylla, assembly GCA_033977485.1. Taxonomy (NCBI): domain Eukaryota; kingdom Viridiplantae; phylum Streptophyta; class Magnoliopsida; order Cornales; family Hydrangeaceae; genus Hydrangea; species Hydrangea macrophylla. The sequence continues at coordinate 45,964,648 of CM066986.1, forward strand.
GCTTTATTTAATGAAAATTCGTTCTGAATTATTTTCTATTTTTTGTGCTTTTTGTGCTGAATTTAAAACTCAATTTGGTGTGCCCATTTGTGTTCTTCGGAGTGATAATGCAATGGAATATTATTCTGACAGTAGTTTTATGACACATTCTGGCATGATTCATCAATATTCTTGTGTACACACACCACAACAAAATGGTGTTGCTGAGAGGAAAAACAGGCACTTATTAGAAGTCATGGGCACCTTGTTATTTGAAATGCGTGTTCTAAAAAAATATTGGGGGGATGTTATCTTCACTGCTTGTTATTTGATTAATCGTATGCCATCTTCTATTCTCAATGGCCGCACAACATACTCAAGCTTGTTCCCTGTTAAATCACCTTTCTCGGTCGTTCCTCGTGTTTTTGGGTGTGTTTGCTTCGTTCATCAGCTGGCTCCTGGTACTGACAAATTAGACACATGAGCCATTTAGTGTATTTTCTTGGGATACTCTAGGACTCAAAAAGGGTACCGTTGTTACAATCTTTCCCTTCATCGATACTTTGTCTCTGCCGATGTCACATTCTTCGAGTCTAAACCCTTTTATTCATAGACCCACTCGGCTACTGATCCGAATTGTCTCTCCTATCCCGATTACTACAACGCTTACTCATGATGCTTCCACCCACTTGTCTCGGCCTGATTTGCAAGTTTATACTCGTCGTCCACCTCCAGAGACTCTACTGGACTCCGCTGCTCCGCCCCCACCTACTGTGTCCTCAGATCCGCCATTTTCTTCTCCAGGACCAACTGATTTAGACCTCCGCACTGTTCTCAGGAAGGGTAAGCGTTCTTGTACTACTTCTCATCCTATTTCTAACTTTGTGTCTTATGATCATTTGTCTCCTACATTTTCTTCATTTGTTGCTTCCGTGTCTACCATATCTATTCATAAGAATGTTGCAGAGGCACTTGCCCATTCCGGTTGGAACCAAGCTATGCAAGATAAGATGTGTCCTTCAGGAAACTGGTACTTGGGACTTGATCCCCTCCCGCTAGGGAAATCTGTGGTTGGTTGTAGTTGGGTGTATGCAGTTAAGGTTCATCCAGATGGCACTCTGGATCGGTTGAAGGCACCCCTTATTACCAAAGGCTACACTCAAGTTTATGGACTTGATTCTTCAAAGACTTTTTCTCCCGCGGCCAAGATTGCTTCTGTTTGCTTTCTCATCTCACTGGCCACTACTTATCACTGGCCCCTTCATCAGTTGGATGTTAAGTACGCGTTTCTGAATTGTACCCTTCTTGAAGAGGTTTACATGGAGCAACCACCTGGGTTTGTTGCTCAGGGGGAGTCTAGTCTGGTTTGCAAATTAAAAAAGTCTCTCCATGGTTTGAAGCAATCCCCTCGTGCTTGGTTTGGCAGGTTCAGTGATGTGATTGCTGAGTTTGGTCTTCAGAGATGTGGTGTTGACCATTCTGTTTTCCATAGACACACTGTAGCGGAGAAGATTCTGTTAATTGTTTATGTTGATTATTTATGTTGATGATATCGTCATTCCTGGTGATGACTCTAAGGGCATTCAGGAGTTGAAATCCTTCTTACAAGTCAAGTTTCAGACAAAAGACTTGGTGCAGCTTAGGTATTTCTTAGGCATTGAAGTGCTTAGGTCAAGTGAAGGGATCTGCTTATCTCAGAGAAAATATGTTCTTGATTTGTTGACTAAGACAGGAATGTTGGGATCAAAACCTTTGGATACTCCTATGCATCCCAATTCCAAATTATTACCAGATCAGGGGGAGCTGCTTGATGATCCAGGACAGTATAGACGCTCAGTTGGGAAACTTAATTACCTAACGGTCACAAGACCTGATGTTGCCTTCGCAGTTAGTGTAATTAGTCAGTTTATGGAATCTCCTCGAACTACACATTGGGATGCAGTGATACGAGTCTTGAGGTATCTCAAAGGGGCCCCAGGCCGTGGTTTGTGATAAAAGGATCATGGTCACATTCGAGTTGAGAGCTACACAGATGCAGATTAGGCCAGATCTCCTAGTGATAGGAGGTCTACTACAGGGTACTTCATACTTGTTGGAGGAAATCTTGTGTCCTGGAAAAGCAAGAAACAAACCGTTTGCTAGATCGAGTGTTGAGTCACATACTACTTGTGCTTTAGTATGGATGAAGCATTTGTTGGAGGAACTTGGGTTCACTCAGTCCGAGCCTATGAACCTATTTTGTGATAACCAGACAGCGGTTCATATTACTTCTAATCTTGTGTTTCATGAGAGGACGAAGCACATTGAAGTTGACTGTCACTTTGTTCGTGAAAAGCTCCTACAAAAAGTGAATAATACAGTTCATGTTAAATCTGCAGACCAGTTAGCAGATTTCTTTACTAAAGCATTGGGTGGGACACGTGTGAAATATATTTGTAACAAGTTGGGTGTATATGATATGTATGCTCTAGTTTGAGGGGGAGTGTTAATGGGTAAATATGTATATGTGTAACGTAGTACTTAGTGAGCATGTTGTTGTCCCACATCGGATATATGTCAATAGTGTAGTTTGATCTAAAGCCTATAAATAAGCTCTCTGTATTCTTATTTCAGTACGTTGAATACACCAAAAGAGATATTCCCATCATACTTTTCATCTTTAAAGTATCATAGTCGTGTTTGTGGCAGGTCTTAGGTTCGACTATCCATCCCCGCTTTGGAGTGCATATTTGCCCTTTACTATTTGTCTCCACTATGATGGAGCTTAGCTTAGTTTGTTGGCTCTCCATGTATGAGACAGGGTCGCACGTGAGGGAGGGTGTTGATGCGTATACATTATTCGGCCATTCTCTAACTTAAGCTTTTGGAGTGACTTCACAGCAAAAATTAAATCATCATCATGTCAGATTATAAAAGTTTTAACTACTGTAATTCTCTCTGTTACTAAGTTACTAGTTAGCATTTACTCCAAAAGCTTAAGCGGTTAAAGAATGGGCCCAATAATGTACATTAAGCTTCAACACCCTCCTTCACGTGCGACCCCGCCTTGCATAGTGGAGATAAAGAACAAAGTGCATATATGCACACCAAAGCGGGGATAGAGACTCGAAACTGAGACCTCCCACAACAAGGCTCTAACACCATGTTAAGTTACCAATTACTTCAAAAGCTTAAGTTGTTAAAGAATGGGCCAAACAATATACATCAAACTTCAACACTCTTTTGTAGGCTATCAAGCAAGTCCAAAAAGGCATAGAATTCACATAAAAGATCAAAACACGAAGAATTGAACACGACCCATCATAAATCACCTATCGATAAACAAGCATATTAACAACTCATCCTTAGAACCACTGGCCACTTTTATTTATAGAATTACGTTAGGCCAACAAGTGAAGGTTTGACTAAGTTTTGCATTGGCTAACACTTGGCACTTGACAGTCATAGTTCAAAGTCGCGGTTTTGGACACCATCTCAAGAGGCTCCGAAACGACTCAGGTCAGGGTATGCAGAATCCGTACTCAAAAAAACAAAAAACAAAGAATAAATAAATAAATAAATAAAATGAGAACAAAACTGGTCCACCAAATGAACAAAATAAATCATGGACTACATATGATATTTTGTCTAATTCTAAACTACAGACACTAGTGAGTAAGTTTACGATAGTGTAACATGATAATATAGTAATATAAAGAAATTCCAAAAGTATCATAAAATAAGCTAAAGAGACACGATCTAATCAACATCCTCCTGTTCTGTCATAATTTTCCCCAACATTGTGGATGACGCTCTATTGCTATATTTAAAATAACGGGTTGCAGCCTCCTCTTGGTAACCAATGATACTGAGTCAACTCAGGCGAGATGTCTCTGTCACGGACAACACTTTGAACTATGTTGATATCGCAACTCTCAAACTCTCTAGAGTTGATATTCTAAAGACCAAAAGTAAAATTTGAAGTTGGTATTCAATTGAACAAAGCCTCAATTCCAATTAGTTGGGGCCAACAACAGAATTTTTATTCTTTTACCTTTTTCTTCGACATCAGATCTACAAAGGAAAATATCCTCTGTATCATTTCCTCTAATAGGTATATTTGGTCTAGCACTTTCACCAACGCGGTGATATGAAATTGATAAGAGGAGGTAGACCAAGCAATGTCTAATACCAATAGTGAGTAAACGTGAATAGCTGTGAAGGTCTCACAATAGGAAAATTCATGAGACAGGACCAAAAACAAAAAAGAACAGAAATGAAGCATGAGCAGAAGTTGATTAAGATAAGTTGCTTGTTTTGCAGGTAGGTGTATAAACAGAAATGAAGAAGTCCCAGAACTCATTAGGCGACAAAACAGGTCGCACAATCACAAGTCGGCAAAACAGCCATGCGACAAGCTCACAAAATAAATATTCATCAACATATGAAATTGAATAATCTTCAAGATATGAACACTACAGAAAAGGAAGGTTATAATACAAAATAATGTTAGTGTGTGACATTGTGTGTGTGTGCACACGTCTGCTCGCTCATGAGCAGACTTGACTATGTGATATGACAGAGCATTCACACATGAAGTCGTTAAGCCAATAATCTCTTCTTCTTCTTCTTCTTCTTCTTCTTCATCTTCTTCTTCTTTGTGTGTGTGTGAGTATGTGTTGCACCAATCTGCTAGGGGGGCTTAAAATGCATGCACAGGTTTAAGAGGTTATAATGTGCCCAACACAATTAGAGAACACCCAGTTGAGGAAGCCAAAAGTGTTTGTCCATAGGTGGAAACTGTACTTTAGATGTCTCTTGCACCCCAAGATCTCACGTACAATGTGATTCAACAAACTTAAAACGAAGTGACCCAGAAGAAGTGTAAGGGGTACAAAATGAGGGTAAGTCTTCTTTTTTCTCTCTTTTTATTCAGAAGGAGGGCAAGTCTTTCTTCTCTTTCGTATTAAGAGAGAGAAGACGACATAAATCGATGCATACATCATAAAATGATATAGTATGTTTTTGCTTTCTCAAAAGCATAGATCACAGGTACTTCGGATACAGAGGTGACATGAAGAAAACCTATGAGTGGCTCATTTGAAAGAGCCTACGAGGTTTGGCTGTTGAAACTTCAACTTATTACTTAGATTATTGGCAACCCAATATGCAAAGCTAGATTTTCTACACTCCTAGAAAGAACTCAACACAAACAATATTGAGGGATCTTGTTAGCATTCATATCTGACGTGTAAAAATCTAAATACCCAATTTAACTAGTTTGTTTTTGCAAAATAAAGGCAACACTTGTTGCTGATAAAGAACATAGGAACAGACCAGAACATAAGTATCCTTCTGAGGATCAAATTTGGTACTAATTTCTGGTCCCCAGCTTCCGAATTGGCGCAGAGGAAGAACCTGAAAACCTGGCAAAGAAGCCTCCACCCTATAATATAACTAAATGTCAGAGCATTAACAAAACAGAAAACACATCACTGGCAAGTAAAAGAGCCAACAAGCCAAAACAAATAGTTTCAGAAATCAGGAAAACCAAGTAAAGACCAAAAGGAGATAAAGAGAGAAATTGGACGCCCCACCCCATCCCTTCCTATAGATGATGGTTTGCCTTTATGCTGAAGATGACAACTCATGATTCTTTTCTGGCATGTCTTCCTCTATTGTTTTATTTGAATTTGATAGGTTGGCAATACCTGATCAACCCTCACACACATACAATTATTTCAATCATTCTTGCAAGCATCATATTGTAACTGCAGTAACTTCCCTAGTTTTCACAAAGCTTCACCTAAGAAAGAATGTGTTTGGTATGAAAGGAGGAGGGAAGGAACGGGGGAGAAGAATCCTTGTTTTGTAGAGAGGAAATGGGAGGAAAGGGAAGCAAGCAGGGAAGAAGCATCCCTCTGGACCCACCATTTCTCATCCTTTCAAAAGCGGATGGATAGGGAGACAGAAAAAGCTTCCCCCTTATTTTGACTTATTTGTTCCTTCAAAGAAATAATATGTATGTTACGTTTATTTGATCTTTTCCTCTTATTTGACCAAAACAAAAAGGAGGGAAGACCTCCTTCCTTTCCCTAGGGATACCCCTTCCCTCCCTCCTCCCTTCCCTTCTACTTTTCCCTCCCTCCTAGCAAACATAGTGTAAATCCTGAATTCTATATGTTTCACATTGATGGACAATTTCCAATTCAAAGTCGTCGTCATTTTTTGACTAACACAAAGGTAATGAAATTTGCACGGTAGCAATGAATGTATAACAATTATTCAAGCATGCCTTTTTATTATTTATAAAACTCATAAAGTACATCTAAAGAGTTCCTCTAGCCAGTTACTCAAATCAGCATAATGAAGTATGAGCATACACTTCTTCTGGCTCTCTAACATCAATCAATTGAGCCTCTTGGAGGAATTCTGGGTCTTGCATTCTTGCATGAAGTTCATTGGGCTGAATCTCTTGAAGTGTTGATTCTTCCCTTGGAGATTCAAGTATACCACACAAAGCCAGAGTCAGTAAAAACATATCTTTAATAGTAAACTACATAATACTTGTTTCAGTTAAAGATATGTTTTTGA